>CAUYQG010083019.1:0-12477 GCA_963574415.1 Tarsius wallacei
AGCCTCCCAAAGTGCTGGGATTACAGGCTGGGCCATCAAGCCCAGCCTGGTGTTACATTTTCAAGGGAGGCTTTCAGCACCCTCATGCTCCTCCCCCATCAACTCACAGAAGTGGCCCATGCCCTCCGGAGATACACTGTCGAGGTCAAACCAAAGCCCAGAGAGAGGAAGTTGTGGTGGGCCCACAGATGCAGGTTGACCAGGCAGTTGTTGGCAGTCTCCATCTGCATCTGGGAGCTCATGGCTGGTCCAGGAAGCAGAGGACAGCTGAGAAGATGGTCCTGGAGGCTGTGACTGGAGGTTCTGAGCAGTGGAGGCTGAAAGAGGGCAGTTGCCAAGTCTGCTCCATGCAAACACCGATGAAGCAAGACACAGATCCATGTGACCACTGGGCACACATAGGAGCAGCTTTTTGGATCAAGGTTGGTATATCAGTGAGGATCCGAGCAGAAAAGGGATGTCACATTGAAGTCAAACAGAGGAGTGGGCAAAATGCAGGAAAGTTAGTGTAGGGTGGAATAGGACCCCAGGGCCTGCGAGTGTAGGGAGCTGTCACTGCCCAGGCCTGGAAGGTAAGGGGACCTGGAGAGCAGAGCTCTAGGGGGAGGTAGTGGGTCTAAACCAACCCCCAACCACATGGCACGGAGGGAGGGGATATGGAAGCTATAACCCTGTTCTCCCTGCCCATGCCTCCCACTGGCCACACCAGTCAGCAGAAGGACAAAGTGTTGAGGTGCAGGCACTGACCTTACTTCTGTAGCACCAGGCAGCAGGGAGAGGGGAGAGTGGCTGTGGAGTGGCCAGTGGAAGATGTCCTGCCTGGCTATCCCACACCAGTGCACTCCTGGTACTTTGTGAGCTCCAAGCAAAGCAGCCAGCCAAGGTGACCCACAGCACAACCGCCTCCTCCCCTGACACTGGGACCCAGTCTCCTGACTCTAGGCCCCCTCTGATCCCCTGGTCAATCCCATATCTGGGTTCAGGACTCGTTTTCTAACCCACCAATCATCAGGAAGTCACACATCTGGCTTATCGTTCCTGCCACTCATCTCTGGAAAGCTCTTCTCCCAGTTCTCATTCCCTGACAAATAGACTTCCTTCCCCCACCCCAAGTTCTAATACATGTCTGAGCTCAAGGAGCAGTAGCTGCTGTGCAAAGCCCTAGCCACCCCCAACTCTGCTCTGTCTAGACAGCAGATCCAGAGCTGGTTTGACTTTTCCAATCTGGAGGAGCTGAGGCGCCCTGTCCCTGAATGCCTAAAAAAGTCACTGCTTTTCTCTGAGCCCTGGGCCTGAGGCTACCAGCCCCCCACATCCACCTCAGCAACTCAAAACTAGTTGTCTCTATCTACTGACTGCAAGAGGCGCTGGGGTCAGAACATTAGCGTTTCTGATTTAAGTTGTCCACAGCGGCAGTCAGGCTGAGATGGGACCACATGCCCGAAGCTTCCCTGACGCGTCACCACATCTCCCCCAGACTCTGCGTTAGCCTTGACAGTGGCAGTCGGCATTGATAGGGTGGTCGCAAGCAGGTCGTGTTTTCTAAAGCAGCCCACCTGGCCGGAATCCTTGCTCTGCCCCTACTAGCCATGTGGCATTCACCCATTCAATCTCATTCATTTAACACATATTCGTGGTTGGAGACTCACAGGGGAACAGGATGAGAAGGCCTCTGCCCTCAGGGAGGTAACACTTAGTAGAGGAGGGAGAGGATGAAAATGAAACACTACGGTAAGATGGAAAAGGCAAGAGGCGGGGTGGGGGAGGGGAACAATAGAAGTAGGTGGTCAGCGAAGGATTCTCTAAGGAGGTGACTCGAAATAAGAGCCTGAAGCCAGGTGTGGAAATTCACGTCTGTCATCCCAACTACCTGGGAGGCTGAGGGGGGAGGAATGCCTAAGCCCAGGAGTTTGGGACCAACTTAAGCGACGGCAAGACCTCGTCTCCACAAAAAATTTTAAACTTAGTTGGCCACGGATTAATATATGCCAAGTGCTGACATGGACATGGGCCTAGCATATAATCAGTGCTCAGTAGATTGTAGCTCCATATCTAGCTAAGGAGAGAGGAACTCGAGGAGGCCCTGCAGACCCAGGTATCACAACTAGCCCAACAGGAGGGCTTGGTGGCCCGGTTGCATCCAGGCTATCTTCCTGGAGGAGGCTGAGCAGTGGTCAGCTGCAGTCCCAAGTCTAGTTTGTTCCTTTGCGCTTTGGCCTTGACTCTCGGTCATTTTTGAATTTGGAGTGAAAAGAGAGGCGAAGTAGTGGAGTCCTACATGTCGGAGTGGAAGTTGGCGCAATGGTCCTGTTTCTTTAGGTTCATGGTCATGTTCTAAGACAAACATTTCTCGTATTAAGGTGCCCACCTCTTAGCAAAACCAGGGGAAATTGTTATAATAATTTTGGAGTTTTTTACATATCATACTATAAATCCAACTCATGTTGGGGATTGAAAGGGGCCCCATGTGCCCAAAAGAAGCATGGTCCCTTAGGAATCCAGACTTATGGAGCTCTGCCATCTTGAAGCTTCACCATCTGGAAAATTTAACCTCCAAGACCTCTGAGGAAGAAGAGTATGGATGGCACCGACAAAAAGTGGTGTACCTCACATGTGCTTGCTTTATGAATAAAACACAAGACTTTGTCTTATGTTTTAGACTACCAGATAAAGGGTAAATTTTCATATGTCACATGCTGTCACACACTCGCATGCACACACAAACAGGATCAAAAGGAAATTAGTAGTTCTCCTAAAATGGAAAGATTGTCCTACTTTTAACATTAGGCAACTAGTTCCCATGTGGCTAAGTCATATGTAAAAGTTGTAAATTAAGTCTTATGGGTCTTCTGTACTGACTATATCATACAGGACTAATTTTCTTTTGTTTTTTATGGGAAATGATAGTGCTCTTTGCTTTGTCAAGTTTTATTATTGAGTCAACTGCCAAAGTTTAAGAGGGAGAGGGTCAAGGGCTCTCAAAAATTAATTGGTATTGAGTGAAGAGGCAGAGAAAGATATTCTGTATTCCCCCAAATTTTAACTTTTATGTCTCTACCTGATGTTGGACTATAATCTAGACTTCAGGACTTTTCTAATTTTTGAAAAATGATGTACACTGTTGAGTGATGTCAGAATACTAGTGAGGGGAACTTTTACTCATTGATACCCAGTTTGGAATTATGCATTCTAATTTTTAATAGAATGTATTCTTTCTTGCTTTGTATTCTCTGTATTTCAACTTCTGTGCATCAGAAAGCCTCTGTGCCTGTTTGAGGTTTTGCGCCATCTAGAAGTTCATATTTGACTTTAGAAATGACGTCATACTTGCTTACTGCAGACTAAACTAATGTTAGTTGAGAAATGCTGTGAGTAGTGTGTTGGTCGCAACAATTCTTGCTCTCTGTTTTGTTCCCAGATAAATATTCTCAGGGCTTGGGTTGCTTCTTATCTATTCTGAGCTCAGGAAAATGTGGCAGGGCACTGATAGATCACACATGGTGAGAAGGTGCTAAAAATGTTAAGCCTTGAAGTCTAGATTATAGTCCAACATCAGGTAGAGACATAAAAGTTAAAATGTTTGGAAATAAGGAATACCTTTCTCTGCTTCTTCACACAATGCCAAATAGTTTTAAGAGCCCTTGGCTCTCTCTCATCATCACAGAATCTGCTTTCCTAAACTATCTCCAGCTCACTACTCACTACATGCCACATTGTATATATATATATACATTATATATATATATATATATATAGTCATAGTTTGAATATTGAGCATCTCCTGCCGGACTAATGGAACCACAGTCATGAGTTTCTTCTTAGGATTACGTGGAGTCCTGATACCCCTGTGTGTGAATATCTATAATTGTTTGTACTCCTTAGAACATTGCTGTAATCTGGAGTGCTCAGCATGTCTTGCTAACTTCCAAGAATCCACCTATTGCCTATGCTTCATCCATATCTCCAAATCTTATTTTTCCCTGGATATGATGAAAACCCAAAAAGAAATAGTAGTGATAGTCCAGGTTGGTAGGTGATGGTAACTTTAAACAAAGATAAGCCACTTGAGAATCTGGGATGCTTAAGCTTTCGTTCGCCTGGCATGCATTTTCATTTAGGAAAGGGAGGATCCCCAGGACATGAGTAGAGTACCACCCCCTCCCCACCTTCTCAGCCCCTGCATCTGGCCATTATGTGAAAAAGGGCACAGCTGTCAAATAGTTGAATAATCTGCAATTCTCACCCACCAAATTCACACACAATGCCTGTCCTCTCTCATAACTTGGCCTTGGGGCTCAATGCACCTGTGATCATCCCTCCCTCTGATGGGACCTCCCAGCTTCATCCTCCTCTCTGGGTCATAAATGGGAAAAACTCTACTCCCCTATTCCACCATCACCTTTGACCTTTAGAATTTCTTGGAAAAGGGGGAGAAGAAGAGATGATACTCACATAACTTTTCTTTTACTCTGGTATCATCATCCTTCCCTGATGTGTTGTATCAAAGACTAATTTATGTCTTTAAAATCATAAAATGTCCAGTACTATCTGTTTCAACCTTTTTGTTTTACAGATGGAGAAAATGAGGCTGCTAGGTTGGGTGGTGGTTGGGGAAGTGAGTTATTTGTCTTGATACTCACAGCCAGAAAGAAGCAGAGCTGAAACTAAAACCAGTGTCCTCCTCCCATTGTTTTTATTGACTTGTGGCATTCTTGCATTTTTTTTGTTTTAAAACTATTTTGTCTTTGTACCCAAATTGTACTTGCCCATAGTATAAAGAACAAAAATGATCAACAAAAATTGTTATGAGATGTAACACCACTACATCCTCGTCTCATTTCTTCTTCCCCAAGGCAAGTCCTTTTAACTCCTTTTGTTTTGTTGTTTTGCTATCTCTAAATAACAGGCTTGCCTCTCTACTTCCTGATTTTGATGCAGTGACTATCTATTGACTTCCTAGTGGAGAGTGAGGACTAAATCTTCCATCAACCCAGCATCCCATCACCCATAGGAACCCTGTCCCACTCATTTTTCATTCTCCCAATAGAGTTACATGGTAATTTTGCTGCCTGGCTGGTTTTTTGTTTTGTTTTGTTTTGACATCTTTCTTTCAAGAAAGAGATTGTTGTAAGATGTGTATTAATTCTTAGTTTTATACTTATAATTTTTAGATTTATTGAAATATAAATTGTAACTGTATATCGAAGTATACATTATTAAACTGTACAATTCAGTAATTTGACAAATATGTATACCATGTAACCACTCTGCCCTCTCCAATCAATTTAGAGAACAAGGAATTTCCTGCTGGCCCTTGTAATCAGCCCTTCCCTCTTCCTACCCTGGGGAATCATTGCTTTCACTTCTATCACCACAGGTTACATTTTCTCTTTTAGAATTTGACAGAAATAGAAACACAATTATGCAATAAATCTGATTTTTTTCATTCAGCATGCATTTTATTATTTTATTTTATTTTTTTATGGTATGCTCAGAATGACTTTTAATATGCCAATCAAGGTTAATAAAACACAAGTCAAAGACAAGTGAAAATATGCTTTAAACCAAAATTAATGAGAAAACAAATAGACAAATTGTTATTATTATTATTATTTTTGCAGCATCTGTTAGCCGGTATTATAAGTCAGATGGCTAATCATAGATAAAATATATTTTGTGAAAAACGTGGAATGTCAGAAGTCATTCTGGCATTTCAAACAGCTAAGTACGGTATCACCAAATCTGTTTATATGTACATATACTGAATAGAAAAAGGGCAAAACATTTAAAAACAGACTAACAATACAATCAAGTACAAAACTTGGGAGGAGGGAGAAGACATTTTTTAAAAAGAGTGAGGGAAGGTCATTACCAGAAAAAAATTACAAAACCAGTAATTATTATACTACATTAATACAGCATTCCAAAAAATATTGAATATATATTTTTAAAAAATACAGCATTCCAAATGTGGGGGGAGATGCATTTTTCCAATGCACTAGCTTCAAAGTTCAAAGAAAAAACAAAGGCAAATAGCTGCTTTTCATCAAGAGCAGCTATACATTTCACATAATTGTTTCCAAAAGAATACCTGTTAACAATGATTGCTTAATGCTACAAGTTTACAGCAAAGACAAAACTAAAATAGCAGCAAATTCACAAGACAATACTTCCACAGAGTTATCATCCCATGGTTCATGTAATGCCTACAAAGTGCTCCCCCACTTGGATATACAAGTATAATTCACAATTTAAAAAAAGAAATAAAAGATTGACACACAGGTACATTGAAGACTGAGTAGTAATGAGTGAGCGTTTCCCTTTTTAAAGGGAAAATGTTTGTAATAAAGCCCTTGAATCCTTCTACAGGTTACTACAGGGAAAGATACCTTTTATTACAATGCAACAGCAAACTATAAGCAGCACACCACCACAGTGGTTAACCCTGGAAAGGCTGATGTAACATCTGACAGCGACTGACATCATACAGAAGACAGACTGGTAAGAATAGATGAAAGCCTGATATGGCAATGGTCAAAATACAGCTTTCAACTGTAATTCACAAATAAAAGTCCTAAAAGGTACTTCAGTAAAACTACTGGCTCCAATCAAGAAAGTAATTGCAAACTGGATTCTAGCAGTAATTTTAACCTAGCTTCCTCTTGTCACAGTTTTTTGGGGGAGGTGGGAAATGAGTAGTTCAGTATATATTAAGGCTGACAGAGCAGCTCATTTTCTTTCCAATAAGTCAAGATGTTCTATTACTCTGGGTGGTGGACCTAGTGGCCATCCGGTCAGTGAAGAGTGCTCTTTCCTCAGCTGCAGCTTTTGCCATCTGAGCTTTCTTCAGTTATTTCTGTAAAAGTGAATTTTTGAACGTTTCGGCATTCAATTCTATTCATAATTGTTCTGAACTCTTTCTAGAAGCAAAAAGCAACACTGAATGCTTTACAAGTGCCATTGCTGAGGGCCTTCTCTCTGGATCTGGATGAATCATAATTTTTAGCAACTCCATAAATTCTTGAGAAAGCACTTGTGGTATCCTAGGTAATCTACTGTCTCATTTCATGCCATTAGTCTCCATTTCTGGGAAGAGGTTCATCACCAGCAGTACATACCACTGTGAGAGTGAGGCAAAAATATCCGCTTTTGGTAGATGGGTATAATTCTCCTGTAAAACTTCATTTGCAAGAAAACGACTATCACCCTCTTCAACTTGTGGACTAGAGATCCTTGTTACATGTCCAAGATCACCTGTTTTAAACATAACTTTGTTGGATGCCCAGTCATCTTTATCTCCTTCTTCAGAGGCAGCATTTGGAATTGAGGTTCGAGATATGAAAGTATTACTAGGTTTTATATCCATGTGAACCAAAGACACTGAATGAATATTCTCAAGCCCCGGCCAACTTGCAAAAGATCCTTCAGCTCTGCTACTTTAAAATAACTCATGATTCTGTAGTTTTCACTTACGGCATCAGCTAAACTTCCACCATTACAATATTTATTCTGTATAAGCATATGGGCATCTTCTGCCCAAGCAGAGAAGTATCGAACTACATGGGAATGCTGTCCAAGCACGGCATGCGCGTATACGTCTCTCAAAGCATCCTGCTCATCAACAGAGCTGGCCAAGGGGTTTTTTGATCGCTGAATGGCATAAATGCATCCATCCAGCCTCTTCACACACTGAAACACAGAACCAAATTCTCCAGAGCCAGTTTTCTCTAGCTCATGAAATTCTGCTGTACAACGTGGCTTCATATTGCTTTCAGTGATTGTAATTCTCTTAGCAGGTCTTGTTTCATCTTCAAGCTCATAATCACTAGCTTCCATGTCTTCACCACAGGAATCATTCCAACATGTTCTCTTTCTACGACGACACTGTCCCGAGGAATGAAGCAACACAGAATCCGGAGTAAAAGGATTAGTATTCAGCTGAGGAGTCGTCGCACGTCAAATTCCCTTTTCCTGATTTTTCTGAATCCACGAAGAGACAACCATCCCGGAGCCTGACAGCGCTGGAAGCGACTCCCCGAGTCTGGAGAGCAGACTCTTGGGCGTGTGCGGCCTGTGGAAGAGCTCAGCTCGCGGAAGGTCCCGTGCGGCGCGGCGCCGGGGTGGTCCGGCCTCGGGAGCAGGGCCCCGCGCCGCCGGGCCGCGTCTGCGGGACGGGGCTGCCCGGGAAGCGGGCGGACGCCGGCCACCGGACCGGCGACGGCCGGCCAAAGCCCTCCCGCGCGAGTCGCCCTCGCCGCCGGCCGCCGCGCGTCCCCCCCAGCTCCCCGGGCGGCCGGGGCGGCTGCGCGAGCGGCGGCTCTCGGCCGGGCTCCGCGGGGCTCCGCGCGGGCGGCGGCGGCCAGCCGGCTCCGGAAAGGCCGAGTCCTCGCGGTGCGGCGGCCGCCGCCGCCTCGTGCTCTTCCTCCCGTTGCTCCTCTTCCTCCTCGCAGTCGCCGCAGGGCGAGCGGCGGGGCTTCGGCCCCAGCTGCAGGCGGCCGGCGCGGCGGGGAGCTCACGGCGGCCCGCGGGGGCCCGCGGGGTCCAGGGCCCGGCCCGGCGGGCGGTCCGCCTCGTGCGCCTGGGCGCGGGTCGCAGCGGCTGGTCTGCGCGGCGCCGGCTGCGGCTCCCGAGCGCTCAGGCCTGCGAGCCGCGGCGGCGGGGCGCGCCTCCGGCAGAGGCGGGGGCCCGGGCTCCGGAGCGGAGGCCTCCGCGGGCCCAGCCTCGGGCTCGGGCTCCCGGCTTGCTTTTGGATTCGTCTGCATCGTTGTGTGTATCTGTAGTTCATCCTTCGTGATGGGTAAATAGTATTCCATGTAAATATACCACAGTTTGGTTTACACATTCATTTGCTGACAGACATTTGGGTGGTTTCCAGTGTGGTCCATTAGGAACAATACTTCTGTGAACAGTTCTATAAACATGGTTTACAAGAGCACTGTGTAATCTTATGTAATTCTAGTTTCTTGTGCTAAGCACTGTATATTATTTCTCCACCTTAAGGTGACTAAGAGGTATTTCATGTATCCCTTTCCAAAACGACCAGGGAAGGTATCTAAGGAGTTAACTTCTGGGACACGTGGGTAGTTCTAACCCTGACTTTTCCATTTGCTTACATATTAAGGTGTTTTTAATGATCCAGAGAAAGTTTCATCATGGTGTTTGTGTTAGTTCATTCAGGCTGTTATCATTAAGTACCTAGACTGAGTGCCTAATATCTAGAAATACATCTTATGGTTGCAGAGGCTGAGAAGTCCAAGGTCAGGGCACCAACAGATTGTGTCTGGTAAGTGCTTGCTCTCTGCTTCATAGGTGATGCTTCTCCCTGTGTCCTCACATGATGGAAGGGATGAATGACTTTTTGGGGGGCTTTTTAATAGGGGAACTAATCCCATTCACGAGCACTTGCAATCATGACCTAATTATCTCTTAAAGGCCTCATCTCTAAATGACGTTTTATTAGGGATTTGATTTCAATATATGAATTTTGGGTGACACTAACATTCAGACCATAACAGTGGTATCTAGTGAACTGGCAACACAATAATTGTGGCAAAGGGTTCTCATTTTTTTTTTTTACAGCCAATAAAAAAGCAACTGTCTTGAGAGTAATATATTAAATGTACTTGTTCATCTAAGAGCAATAACCTTAAGACACTTGGTCATCTGTTATTGATAATAATCAAGGAAAATAACTCTTTAAATAAAGTGCTTGTCACAGTTATTTTTAAATACTAGATTAGTGTACATATATGAACATGGTTGCAAATATGGCATTGTAGTTCAATAAAGTATAATTTTAAAAAGCTGCTTAGAATTAACTTTAAAATTGCCCTTTAGTGATCTTCATATTCTTTGGGTTGTCTTATTTATTTCGTTACCCCAGTAATTTTTTTCCCTATAATCTAGTCTGAGTAGTCTAGAAACAGAACATTCTTTGCAAATGGTTTCAGAATATTAAATTAAAAATGTTAAAGCATATGCTTTCCCCTTCTATTAATGACATTTAAAAGAAGGAATTGTAGTTTTCTAATTTTTGAGATATGGTAAAAAGAGGGATTTTTTTTTTTTTTTGCTTGCCTGTCTTTTTTATTTTTTTCTTTAAAAGTATTTGGACAGCAATCTTTCATAAAGCTAAAGAATGGGTGTTTTCTATCTACATAATTTTCTCCACCAGCAGTAACCTCCTCTTGGCAACATGTATTTTTGTAATTTAGGAGCCTTCCTCTACTTGGCAATCTTGTTCTTCCAGATGTCCGTGAATGGCTCATCGTGTTCTCCACGATGGAGGATGCTTCAAAGCAAAGCGTGAGCAGTGTTTCACCTTCCCCGGGCTCTCAGAGACATGGAGTATTAGTGGGCTTTGTTTCTGAGCTTGAACAAACGTGTTGTTTCTCATAAACAGGGAAACAAACAGGGAAACATACTACTATTTCATAATGTCTTATTTTATTAATATAAATGTCTTATATGTTAAAATATAATGTATACAATTGAAATGACACTTAAGATAGAGATAGGCTGTCAGAATGCATGGCACTGAGAGGTACCTGTGAGCAGTGGTTTGATCATGCTGTGCTCAGCAGACTTGCTACTGCCACACTCCTCCATGGACATGACTGGTGGTTACTAATGTCCTCTGTAAAATCACAACTGTGTTTCTTTTTCCCGACTCCAAGTAGATGTGCTGAGATTGCTACCAGAAGAGAAATAATCTTTTCTCAACAAAAACATGAACAACTGCAAGACCTCACAGAAGAGAAGGGGACACTGGCTGTAGAGATTTGTCACATGAAAGATATGTTAGAAAGGAAGGAAAGAAATAATAATGTTCTTCAGAAAAGGTGAGCGGGGTTTTATTTATATTTTGTCATTTTGGAAAAATTTTGAGTGTATAGAAAATAAGTGATCTTTTAAGAATTTTTTATTTTCTACATAAACTTTTTACTTACTGGTAATTGTATCATGTCATTATTAGCAAGACCTGAGGAATTTTTGTATTTGGTTATTTAAAAATGAAATAGTGATGATATTTTAAAATTTGCCAGCCTAATCACAGAGGTGATTGTACAATTTGATACAAATCTAAAATAACAAAAGGTCCAAAAAAGTTAGCTAAATTTTTATTTTTCCTCGCTGACTGTTAGCAAAGTATTTTATGGGTCTTAAATGTATTTTAGATGCATTGGTATTCACATGACTTTAGTAGGTACTATCCTTGGTGGGGGAGGAGGTTGGTTAAAGGTAATGTTTTACAATCATTACTTGATTAAAAGCAAAAAAAAGAATGTATAATAAGTTCAACCTCAGTGACCAAACACAGAAGATTCTTACCCTCTTAGAGCCTTTCCTTCTTTCCTTCAGAAGCACATTTTCTCCTTTATAGAGACCCTGATTTTATGACAGCACCCCAATTTTCTTTTGGAGAATTTCATTTTGCAACTGTGCACAGTTTTGGTGGGACCATCAGGTGTCCTTTCTTCCTCTAGAAAAAGGGTAAGCAAGATGAGAAACCAATGCCTGCTCTCTTGTGAAAAGTAAAATGTGTTAGAAAGATATAGGGCTCTCAGATAAACAGGCATCCAGCATAGAAACTGGGAAGAAATCAGTGGTGGGCTGCAGGAGTCACTGGCCAAAACGCTGCCATTGTCAGGGGTGTTGTTGGGCACCATACTGCAGATGCCAGCAAGTGGAACTAACTAGGCCTGTCCTTGGAGTTACTTGCTGCCATCATCTGTCACCTGGCTTAGATCAACAACATCCTATTTTTTATGCTTTCATCCTTATAGTTCCTACAACCTGATCTTAACACAGAAACTGGAGTTATCCTTTTACAGCATAAAACAAGGCTGGGTATGGTGGCTCATGCCTGTAATCCACATACTTTGGAAGGCTGAAGTGGGAGGATTGCTTGAGGCCAGGAGTTCCACACCAGCCTGGGAAACATGGTAAGAACTTGTCTTTACAAAATAATTTTTAAAAATTTAGTGAGGTGTAATGATATGCACCTGTAGTCCTAGCTACTGAGAAAACTGAGGTGTGAAGATCATTTGAGCCTGGAGTTTGAGACTGCAGTGAGCAGATTCAGGATGAGAGTGTCACTGGAGTTTGAGACTGCAGTGAGCAGATTCAGGATGAGACTGTAGTGAGCAGATTCAGGATGAGAGTGTCACTGTACTCCAGCCTGGTGGCAGAGGAAAACCCTGTCTAAAAAATAATAAATGCATAAATAAATAAAAAATAAAACTGTTTATGTCACTCTGATCAAAACCCTCCAGTTATAACCAGTTATATAATTTATGGGGTCCAGTATATAATGTATATATGAAGTCCCTGCTCCAAAAAATTGAGAATTTCAGGATGGCAGAAGAGCATTAAACCAAGTATGAGGCCCTGTGCAGCTGCAGAGGTCACAGGTCCCAAAGCTGTCCCCATCTCTAGTGACTTCCATTGTCACTCAGAGTTACTGCAGAAGTCCCT
>CAUYQG010083020.1:0-14805 GCA_963574415.1 Tarsius wallacei
TGTACCCCACATCTCTATAATAAAAACCTTAAAAAATCTAAAATCCAACCTGCCCATCCCCCCCACCCTTGCAGTTTTTGTCTATTGCCAATCTCTTTCCTATAGTATTATGATAAATGTTCAGGGTCTGCCTATAAGTGAGTAAAAGTAGAACTCAGATCTTAATTTCTGTGATAGATTACTGAGTATTATAGACTATATATCCATCCAAGTTGCTGCAAAGTCCATAATTTTATTTTTCTTTATGACTGTGAAATAGTTCATTGCATATGTGTACCACATATTCTTTATCCAGTTCAATTTTGATAGGCATCACGATTGATTCCATGTTTTTGCTATTGTCAATAATGCTGCAATAAACATGCATATGAAGGTATCTTCCTCATAGAATGATTTGAGTTCCTCTGGGTATATTCCCAGAAGGGAGACCACTGGGTATCATGGAAGGTTGGATTTTAGATTTTTTAAGGTTTTTATTATAGAGATGTGGGGTACAATTCAGGGTTAGGTATACAAACATTGACCCTGTTGAGGTATGCCCCTTCCTCCCCTAGCAGTTTCCCTCAACTGCCAATCCTTCCCCCACCAATAGTATCCCATTATTGCCAATCACTTTCCTACAACATTACAATTGCTCAAGGTTCTCTTATGAGTGAGAACCTGTGGAACTTTGTTCTTTGTTTCTGTGATAAATCACTGAGTATGATCAACCCCAAATCCATCCAGGTAGCTTAAAAGTCCATGTATTTGTCATTCTTTGTGTATATGTACCACATTTTTTTAACCCAGTCCAGCTTTGTTGGGCAACATGTTTGGTTCCATGTTTTTGCTGCTGTGAATAGAGCTGCAACAAACATACTTGTACACATATATTTTTCATAGAATAACTTGAGTTCTTCTGGGTATTGTTGTTGGAGACTTTGTCAAAGATGAGTTGGTTGAGGAATTGAGGCCTTGCTTCCAGAATCTCTACTCTGTTCCAATGATCTATGTGCCTGTTTTGTACCAATACCAGGCTGTTTTGATTACTTTAGCTTTATAGCAGAGTTTGAAGTCTGGAATTGTGATACCTCCTGTTTTGTTTCTCTTGCTAAGGATTGTTTTGGCTATTCATGGTTGTTTATGTTTCCATATGGATTTCTGTATTGACATTTCAAGGCCTGAGAAGAATTATGTTGGTAACTTAATGGGTATTTCATTGATTCTGTAGATTGCCTTTGGTAGGATGGACATCTTAACAATGTTGATTCTTTCTATACAAAAGCATGGAATATTTTTCCATTTGTTTGTGTCTTCTTGGATTTCTTTGAGTAGTGTCTTGTAATTCTCATTGTACATGTCTTTCAATTCTCTGGCTAGGAAGATGCTGAGGTATTTCATTTGTGTGTGTGTGTGTGACTATTGTGAATGGGATTGTACACCCAACTTCTTATTTGCATACCCAGTGCATATTATAATGGTCCAAGCATAGCAATGGTTCACTATCATTCATTACTGAGATATTGCCATTTATCATATGGCTGAACATTACTAGGGCATAAAGAAAGACCAAGTGTAACTAAGATGATCAGATATTTTAAGAACTTTTTTGGGTTATTACAACATTACCATATTTTGGATCAGAACTGTTATCAAGCACCAAAAAAGACTGGATCAAATGATCTGTTCTCTTATTTGCCTTTGTATAAATATGCTTGAACAACAGTGATTTATCTGTATTAAATCAAAACTAAATTGTGATTTATCTGTATAAATCAATTCCATTTTCAGAATTCCAAACTAATGCACCCCTTTGAAGAGTCATATTTCTAAGAGGATTGTGGTAGGAGCTGGTTACCATGTTAACTAGAACTGGTGGTGGGTTAAGCCTCACAAATTTTAAATACAGGATCCCTAAGTTAGTAAAGGTGAAACAAAGCATCAATGATGGAGTCATTTCTATACCACTTTTAAAGTCAGGACATTAAGAGACTGCGAAGGAATGATGAAGAAATCAATGGAACTGTTGGTGGTCCCTTTGAGCATTTTTTGGTTCATAGTAAGGCAAATGTTTACTTACTATGGTACATTTCTATAACTATTTTCAAAAGTTTAATAAGAATTTTCTTTTGGAGATACTGTCCTTGTTAGAAAGCAGTGGAACATCATTAAATGCAGGATTACTGATAATTAAATGTATTTTATTATTATTACTAATTATTATTATTGTACATAGAGAATCCAGGAGTGAAGATGGAGAGGGTGGTATGTGTTGACAAAGGAAATTCTGTCGAACATATGGGGATTATTTACAACCAAGGAAAACAATTTTCTTACGTTTTATCTTTTGGATGTTTTTCAGCTCCTCTGATTCTGTACCTGTTGTGCCTATAATGATTGTTCCATATCTATCATGGAACACACTATGCTGTGTGTAGGTTATGCTAGAACTCTACCTACCTTTAATACAGATGCTGCCAAGTGAACAGACTCACTGTCCAAGTACACTTCAGTGCCAGAATTTAATTTCTCCTTAAGGTCACTACATGATTTCCTATTGGCAAGTTTACTGAAGATGCCTTTGGTGAGAAACCCATTTCAATTGATTAAAAAATATATATATACTTCAGGGAAGTAAAGGGAAGATGATTACATGACACTTCCTATTCATAGGCCTGAAGGACAAGCTTGATCCAGTTTAGAACACAAGAGCTGTAGTAGGCAGTTTATGATGTCAGAGCAAAATAATGGAGTACATTTTAATTTTTTTTGTATTGCTGTATTTTCTCCTCATTGATTCATTCTATATCCATACACAAATACATTTGAAATCAGATTTTCCTTTTCCATAAATTTACACTTTGAAATGACACTTCTGGCCAGATTCAGTGGCTCAGCCTATAATTCCAGCAATTTGGGAGGCCAAGTAGAGTGGCTTGCCTAAGCCTGCATATTTGAGACCAAACTGGACAACCTGGCAAGACCTCGTCTCTACAATAAAAATTAAAAAAAAAAAAAAGCTGGGAATGTTAATATGTGCCAGTAGTTCTGGCTCCTTGGAAGAATCATGGGAGCCCAGCAGGTCAACTGTGGGTTGGCCATGAGCATGCCACTGCTCTACAGCCTGAGTGATGAAGTGGGGCTCCAACTCAAAAAAAAGGGAGGGGGATGACACTTCTCAGTGTCAAGGTTTTGTGAGTCACCCTTGCCAACATCTGATCCTTCTCTGATTATTCCCTAATATGGAAACTCTTCCTCAAGTATGTGATCTTTTTGTCATGTTCATTTTTACTTGCTTTCTTCCCTGTGACCATATGACCCATTCTTGATTTCATGGGTTCTATGAAAACTACACTTAAAATCTGAAGATTTCTCTGATTGCATTTTACTTCTCAGAAGTTTTTTCTTTACTTTTGCTCCATCTTCAAGTCCTCTGCTTGTGATGTGACAAGATAACAAATGTTACAGCCAGAGAACTCAGGGATTTGTACCTACTGTATAGCATATTTGCTGTGTGATCTTGGGCACAATACATAACATTATTCAAGCTTTTTTAAAAATGTTTTTGTTAACTAGGGATTATGATAATCACAGACACCACCTAAATTGGCTGTGAAACTTAAAAGGTCTGTAGCGGTATCCAGAATGTTGCTGAAATGATATATTTCTTCACGTATGGCATAAAATTCCCTATATATAGTGCTTGGCAAGATACTAGACACGCAATAAAATGTTACAACTGACAATTTAGTGCACTCGCTTGAATTGACACAGGATAAACTCTGAGTCTTATTTTGATACAGTCTGTTAAGATTAAAGTGTTAATATATGCCAAAAGATAAATTTCCATGCTTAAATACTTGAAATATGAATCACATACATATGAGGTATTTTGAACTGTAAGCTTGACAAGTCTCTAGTCAACATGTAAGCAAAGGAGTCTTGAGACTTGTATGGAGTTCAAGGAAGAAGCTGAAGGGAGAAAGTGAGTGGAGGTAAAGCCACAAAGATTCATCCACAGAGAGCCTATTTTGATTTCTGTGAGCAAGTGTCTGTGAGTCTTTGCTAAAACCAGAGTATTTGTTCCTCTTGTGTTTGATCCTTCAATAATTAAATCAGATTGTCATTCTTTAAAATAATATTGTCAAATCTCTGCCAAACTAGGGATTATCTAATTATTTCTCCATTTGGAGTTAGATTTATATGAGACTACTCAACACCCTTCCCCCAGGGTTTTCTCTCAACAAGAGAACAAAATGAGACCCAAAAGAAGGGGAGTTGGCAGGTTGTTATTTTCATAAACATCTGTGAGAGGAACTTCAAAAAGCTTTCCTGATGTGGGGCTGGTGGAGCATCTTCATTCTGGAGGCTGAGATTCCCAGTGCCCAGTACATCATCGACCATCTTCTTTCAAGAGTTGGAGTGTGACCAAAATGCCCAGTTTATTATTGACTATCTCCTAACTCTCTTCTGATCTGCTTTAGTAAAAGTGAGATTATTAAATGTAGTCATATTATTGAATTAACTTTATTTCCACTTCAATGAGTCTCCTACAAATGAATGAGTTTTGTTCTGAGAGCAAGCTGTAAATCCAATTTCTTCACAAGTCTAACAAACTTAGCCTAGGTACCCAACTAACATAATCAGCTATATAGTACTCTACAGTAATAGGTACACAAATAGTACATAAAGAAAACATACATACAAAACCACAACCACTTGTAAAGGATAAATATACATGACAATGTATATCAGACCTGTGAACTAACTTTCATGATTGGACATGTGAACACATATTTGCATCTTTCAAAGTTTGCAACTTTAAGGTACATATATAGGGGACTTTTTGTATTTCCATTTTATGGTAAGTTTGTTCCAATGGCCATAAGAGATAAACTGAATCATGTGTTGTGCAGAATTGCCCACATTATGACATGGCTAATTGCATCCTTTTGGTATTAATGTGCTCTCTTGCCCATATCTTACAATCTGAAGTTAAACCTAGATACTTGTACAGTTGTATATTCCATTCTTCCAGCAGAAATCCTCAACAGTGCTATCTACCACCTGTTGACTAACTTAACATCTAGCTGTACAAGTTTCCAGATGCTGAGTAGGATAGTGGATTCAGGGGTCATATGTCATTTTAAGAACTAAAAATGCTTGAATGTGGTGACTCACATCAGCAATTCCAGGTATTCAGGAGCTGAGGTGTGGGGACTCATTGAGAACAGAAGTTCAGGACTGCAGTAAGCTAAACCAAACAGAGTTTAGTAATTATCCAATTTCATAGTTAGTCTCTGCCCATTTAGATTTCCTGTTTGTCTTTAGCAGTGCCCAACTATGGTCAGCTGTCTCCCATCAAAGCTATCTTAAGCATACAGCCTGCCTGGCCTCACTTTCAGCCAACCTCGGGCTTCTTTCTTCTGGGGACTGCAGCTCTCAGGCAGCTTCATGGATGACTTGACTCCACTTTCTCCAGTCAGGCCTTGGTTGTGTAGTATATTCCTCGTGGCCTTGTACCTTGTGACACCCTGCCAAGCTTTCTAGAAGTGATTTTTAACTATGCAACAGCCAGGTCAAAGGAATGTTATAGAAGAGCTTTTCAGAGAAAAATTAATAATCAATAACAAATCTGAATTCAAAGTTTCTACTGCTCTGCTATGAGTATTTTAATATTTCCTTAAATGACAAACTTATACCAAATTCTAAAAAAAGTCAATAGAAGAGCTAAATTGTAGAAAGATAAACAGGCATGCAACATTTATCCACTTGGCTTCTCAGAGATGTTGAGTGCATTGCCAAGCACACTCACAAAGGGGAAATGCTCAGTATACTGGATCAGAGAAGACAAAATGGGCTTGTGGTTCTCCTACTTGGTTGGACAAGTTACTAAAATTCTTTATCACTTTGCTCCATGATAAAATAAATGATGCTACCCAAATGTCACTGGAGTAAAACAATGTACTACTCAGCAAAATGAACTGTTCATGGCAGTACTGATAAAGTAGTCATCCTTCAATCAGATGGCCTAAGGCAGCCTAGACATCAGTCTCTTTTCCTCTAAAGAGACACCGCTCTTGACTTTTACTTGATTTGGTAGCCTCCAGGAGGTAGGCAGTCCCTCTCCCATTTTAAAAGGAGATAAGGAAGAAAGCAAACACACTTTTAAATCCAGCAGGATATTGTGTATGTTAGCATGGGCAAATGTGTCATACAGAATATATTAACATATAGGTTGAGTATATGTTACAGAACCTGGTTTTCCCGCTCTTAACAGGATTTTGTTTCTAAGCTATCCAAATATATTCAGTTATTTAGCTTTAACAAGAAAATATCATTAAGAAGAATGGTCTATCCCTTGACATAAAGCTATACACTCTGCTACTCTAATAAAGTCAGAGGACAAAATAGGCATCAAGTTCTGTATTTTTTTAAAAATAGTTTCAGGCTTAGCTGCACATTTTGTAATGCACATTATTTGGTATAAGAGTTTACTGTTTACTTGGGACCTACAAAAACTGGTAAACAAGTTGACAAAATGTTTCACTAAATACATGGTTTTCAATGAAAAAATGACCTTTAGAGGGACTGTGATCACTAGGTAGATTTGTAAATTATTTCTTCAGTAATCTCTTTTGTCTGATGTGAAATGATTTAAAATTTAATTTTTGCCTAAATTATAGCAGTGTTTTATTACTTTACCTTATATGGCATTTTAATGCTTGGATAAAGACAGTATAAGTAAATAAAACTACTTTAAGTGAATCTGTCCATGGTAGTATAAATATCTTGGTGCCTTTTTATATTGTCAAACATTTACTGAGAACAGAAAAGGAACCCCAAAAAACCTGTTGGGTACACCTTATTATAAGAACTGAAACACTTAGAGTCGGTTTATTGTATTTCTGGATTTATTATGTTGTAGTTGACAGTAGCTTTGTGTTTTTCCCTCATTAATGAAAAGATAAATACTGACTTTAATTTAACTGTATTGGGTGTGACTATCATAAATAAAGGATTTCCAGTGACCCATGTTTGTGAATTGGAGTTTAAATGTTTGTGGGATTACTTCTAAAGATCACTAGTATGTCAGCTGTACTTTCCATTGATAAAATGAAAAAAGTCCTATGTCTTAACAGCTATGCTAACTTTTTGAGAGCTTTTTGAGGTAAATAACACCAATACAGAAAATTAAAACCTCTTATCTTACAAAACAGTTTGAATGATGGTCAGTTGTGAAAATGCTGACCTTCTGTAAAAAACATAATTGTATTAAATTTAAACTGTAAAGCAATATCAATAAAATTGAGCTGTTTGGCAGTTTTATTTACTACCTTTAAAAAATTGTTTATTGCTGATTCTCTAAACATTAAAGCATATGCTATTGTCATAAAAAACATGGGGTTACTAAGCAACCTAAATTTATTGAAATCTATCCTATCTTAAACACCCCTGAAAAGATCTGTTAATAGTTTTCTTATGCTCAAATTATGGCATGAATATTAAAAAAATAAAAGTTTTGAAATTTTGCACTTATGAGATAGTAGTCATAACGATAAAAATACTTTAAGTAGAAATTCCATTCTTGCCAAAATACTTTTCCAAATTATAACATTACATTTTCTTCAATGAAAGTAATATTAATGGGGAAATACAGTAAAGATACTAGGAAATATGGCAAAGAAGAAAGATTCGAAAGCTCCCACCAAAAATGTTCAATACAGTTCTAGTCTAGACCCAGATCTGGAGCAAACTTGAAAAGTAAGCTTGATGGTGGGGACAGATAGGATTGCGAGTTCAATTCAGTCTAGAGCCCCATGGATGCTTCAATCCCAGTTCAGAACAGATTTCACTTCAATGCTATAACACTGGTTCTTGCTAGATCTTTCACTCCAGGTGTCTAAGTCATGCAGTCATTCGATCACTTTCTGCTTGGGCCCAGATACTGAGCAAAGTCCTGGGATGAAGAAGACATTAGTTCCCAGGCCTTCAGAAGTTTCATCTAATGAGACGTACAGAATGTAAACACATAATTATTTGGATAGAGGGTTCTGGAGATTTACAGAAAATGGAGCATCTACCAAATTAGAGGCATGAAAGATCTTCCTAAATGTGAATTTGGTCTTGACTATGACCTTGGAGGCTTCTCTAAGCCTGATTCTGTGCAGGGTTTTTGTCTATATTGTCCTCTTTCCCACTTGCAGAGAGCTCTGAGACATGCATTTGTGTTTAGAAAAGGAGACGAGTTGAGAGAAGGCATTTGTAGGAAGGAAAGTGACTTACCAGTTTTCTGTTGCCCTTTATGCATGTACCTGGGCTTCCAGATGAACCAGCCTTGTGTTTGTGGGGATGGCTGCTCCCGGATGGGCTCCTGGAGGTTGGAAGTAGAAGTGGAGTTCCCTGGCAGGAGCCCAGTTGCTTGGAGGAGGCTCATGTGAATTTCATATGAAAGTTCATGTCCATTGTGAAGAAAAATGCAAATACAGATTTAGGTTGATGGTAAGGAGTGTGATCAAACCCACATTATCATGAGTGAGCACATGCCACTGGGGCATGCTATAGTTCTTGGGGGCTTCTGAAATAAATAAGGTTGTATTTCCAGAAAGGGAGAATGTGTTCTGTCACTGGGGAGACCCCACATAAAGCAGGCATACAGAGAGTTTCAATGAGAGTTAAAAATGTAAGCATATTGCCTTGCTTGAAATGCATAGACCCATTTTTGCATTGCACCATGGTGACTCTTGCTATGTTTCCATTTCACAATATTTAAAATTTTGTCATTTACACCATGATAAAAGTTGATTGTTGCATATTGTGTCAAATACTTGACCTCTCTTGCCTTACATTCCTCATTTTAAATACTTACTCTTCCTAACACATAGACATAAAAAGATAAAAGAAATTGTTAGTAAAAATTGGTGGTTACTACTTATTTTCTCTTCATTTTTTTATTTTAAAGATGTGGGGTATGTTTCAGGATTAGGTATAAATTATTAAATAATTCCATCTATGTCACAAATCTCTCTACTTCCTATTCTTTCCTTAATGGTATCAGTTGCATAGCAATTTCACTTCCCTCTGTTAATTCTTTAGCCAGGGCTTCTCAAGAACAGCAGGGCATTTGCCTGTGTGTTTCCCTCCCAGTGCTGCCCTCCTGAGGGGTGACAGAGGGTTCTCCTATGTGTCCAGCTGAGGGAAGGCGGCAGGATGTCAGAAATCCAGAAGAAAAATTGAGAAGTGTTTACAGGGTGGAAAACTACATGCCAACATTAGTTGTTTATTGCCAAAAGATCTGCTTTGCTCTTTCATGCATTAAATTTCATCCTCTCTATGGAAGATGTGCTATGAGGTGGATTTTGCTTTTTAAGAATCAAGTAATCTCCTTTCTTCCATTTCTGATTGATCACCAAATGGAACTGGTGGGCTCTTGTCCTGCCTTTTCATCTGGCATAGGTAGAATGCTCTGCTCAGGACAAGAATTGCAACTATCTATTTCTAGGACTAAAGAAGCTTCCATGATAGCAATACACCAAAATCAAATCAAGATCATCAGGAGTTGATCCATAATTTAGAATTGAGAACATGTTATCATATGTATTCAGAATGGCTCCCAAGGGCCATCTGGAGTAAAAAACTATCAGAATTCTTTATAGCTAGCCACAGTGAGTGAAGCAGGGTTCAGCTTAAAAATTATCCATTATCTAGAAAATGCTTTATCTATATTAGTGCATTTTATTACAATAAACATATTTCCAGTATCAGTTTGCTTGTTTCACTTTATTGTTAACATTTTAACAAAGATGTCAACAATAATTAGAAAAAAACATAAAATGAATGGGTAGATTTTGTCCTCAGCATGTACTTGGAGACACTCTGGATTATAAACTAGAAGGTACACAACATAGAAAGAAATTTGGCATTTTAGATGTCCTAGATCACTTGAAAACATCCTGAATTACATAATAATGGCCTGATAGGATTGTTGCAAGGTTTAAAAAAGACACTTCAAACAAGAAGTATTCCCTGGTTATGACTTTTAGTAGAAAGTATCACCATCCCGGTGCCACATGGTCTGCTACAGATTCTATCCCCTTCTCTTATTTTAATCATTCTGTCTGTATTAGCCACACAGAACAAACTTGTTGATCCAATAATTGTTGTTTCTTAGCTAAATTTTTTCTAGTAAGTATTTAAGGAGAAGTATAATCAATCAATAACCTCAAGAACAAATACTAGAACACTGAAACTGAGAAATGGCAAAGTACAGGTTGATCAGTCAGGGAAGACTTCAGGAGTCTGAATATGATTGTCTAATTATCTATTTTTATGATCTTGAGAAAATATTCCTGCACAGGTGTTAAATAAATACTTGGACTTGGATTCAGGGGCATGACTAAATTTGAGAAGATCCTCATAAAATAAAGGCTACCTAATACTTAGAAAATAAAACAGGAGCCTTCAACACTGGAATATAACAATGAGTGAACAGGTCTAAAAGAAATTCCAATCCATTTTTATTTCTTAGCAAAAAAAATATTTTTTTCAAGAAAACTCATTCTCAAGTAAGAAAATAGTAAAAATTCACTCTCTTTTCCTAACTAGACCATATTTTGCTGAATAGAGATATTATCAGGTACTTATAAATATACTGGTAATTATTTATTAAGCATATGAATGAGTGTTGCATAAGATTTTGACATTTAAGAATGTTTAAGCTTATAACCACACAATCAATACTTTGAGACTTCTAGAGTTAAAACTTGTGACCAAATCTATCCCACTTTAGAAATTTCTTGAGACTTACCAATGTGAGGGAATGAAGCCTCTTTCTCATCAGAAATGACCCACAGCTGGTAATATTTCTGAGAGAACTTGGAAAAAATATAACTAAGCATTACCACAAATCTTTCACAGTAAATACTTGAAGAAGGACACATTTCCTCAGTGTTTCTACATTTTCCAAAGAAAAATAAAAGCATTGGAACCAATGGAAATGCTATTTAAACTACTGTGGGCACAATATTTGAGTGAACAACACTAATTTTACTAACTCCTGCTTCCCATCTAGCATCCAAGACTACCCCAGGCCTTGCCTTGTCCCTTCTGATAGGCCATGGATCTATAAAGCCTCAGTGTAATCAGTCCCTTTACTTACTGAGTTACCCATGGAATAAGAAACCACATGTATGCTAAGTCACTAAGGAAGAAAAATCCAATTTGTATAGCTCTGTCTTCTTCTGTCTTTAGACATTTTGGAAAATAAACTTTGCCTTCATATGTCCCCACCTAGACAAAACTGTTTCCCAGAGTACCATACACCTGCATGACTATGCTTGAGCAAAGTAAAATTCAGAAGGTACTGTATGCTCAGCAACCATGAGTAAAGGGACACAATTGCCCAAGAGGCCTTGAGAAGATGCCAGAGTGAAGTCAGCCCACAGGCTTTCATTTAGAAAAACCCCATTGTTGAGGGAGAGAAGGGACAGGGAGCCTAACCTGGAGAACAGGCCAGGTGCAGAAAATAATTATCCCCAGCTGAATTATTCCCCTACAATACTGGAAATTCCACTTGAAACAAACAAATCTAAATTTACACATAGACTCTGCCACATTAGTGAGAGTCCCTCAGGAGAGGCAAAACCAAAAATATGTTTCAAATGGAGTTCTTGGTGACAAGTTATGTGATTGTTCTCCTTCTTAATTAAAATCGTCTTTTTCCTTATAAAGTTTCCCAGATGTGGAGACTGCCACTTTCACAGACAGAGCCAATCAGTTCAAAATTGTATTTCAAATAGGAAGTAAGATCAAATTATTTCAAAATTGTAAGATAAGGGTTGATTTATACTGGAACTACTTAAATAAAGTGGTGTGTGTGTCCAAATAGCCTCAATTCTTCATTAAAACAATATTTTTATCTCATAAGACTAATCACTTTTTTAAAATGACAAATTTGAAATAAAATGTGCTGTCTTGTATTTTAAATCAATTGCCCCATCCTATTCATGAAACTACTCTCTCTATTCCAAAATTTAGTTCTTCTTCAGGACACTTATATGGTACAGTTTGAAAGCAATGCAGAAGTGTCTCTTTATTTCAGTTCATCTAAATTCAGTTTTATTTTTTAAATGTTATTAAATTCCACTAGTATAGAAATAATGGATTTCTGTGCCAAATTCTGGTTATACCATGTTTTCAAATGACTTACTACACCATTTGATCAAACAACATTTAAATACAAAGCTTGGATTCAATGTCATAACAGCAAGAAAGTTTCACATTATTGGGAGTTTTATGTAAGGAGTTATGCTACATACTTGCTTCTTTCAGCTTCTGTCCATCTGAATGCCACTATCTTTAACAAAATTCTCAATTATGTGAACTTCCATATTTTCTCTTATGCAACTCTCATCCTCATCCTTAAATGTACCTACTTCTTCCACCAAAAAACAAAAACAGCTTACACCACCTCCACTAAAACATAAAGGAAAAATTCAAAGCAAATCAGGATAAAAGTAACATGACACAAATGCCCCCCAAATCCACAGACTCATTCAATTCTTGTCTTTTGCTCACACAATTCATTGGATACATCAGCTGTCTCATTCCCAGGACCAGCATTAGTGCATTTTTTATGTCAAAATTTATGAAAGTTGTGTTCAAGACTAAGGTTGATTCCTTGGTTGATAATCAGGGTAAGAAGGTATGAAAGACAAGAAATAGGAATATAAGATATTCAAAGAACAGTGCAGTAGACAAGGTTGAAAAATTCTTATTATGAATTTTTCAAAAATGTTGTTTTATATGCATATAACATATACAATAAAAATTCATGTTGTTGTTAGCATCCTAAAATTATATCCCAATTTCTTGATGCTATCACTTTCACTTCACACAAAATGCAACATGAGAATACAAGAAAGCACCTATATATATAGGTTACATCATAACCTAAATGTGGGGGGATAAAATATGACACAGATGTATCTCATAAACAGCTGTCTTATGATGGAAGGTGCATGACACAAAACAGGAGTATACACACACATATATCTAAGTATACATGAATGCAAAAATTAGAGTTTTTTAAAGTTGTTTTTCTCAAAGTTGGTTTTTAACTGAAATTGGCTTGTAGGTAACTTACACTTATTCCTAACATTTGTAATAACTTTTTGATTACATAATTTGCTGTCTCTGAAGTTGTTACTTCTAACAGTTACAGACTGTAAAAAAGAAATAAGAAAATTTGGAATTAATTAACAATTATAATGCATATGCTTACACAATTATTGTCAAATTATTATCCATACCCTAAAGGCAAAGCTTGCCTACAGGTCATGACAAAGTAAAATAGAGGTAAAACATGAAGACTTACTTCAGTTTTATTCCTTGGTATTACACAAAGTCCGTAAAAGAATTTCAGTAAAACATGTAGTTATCTTAAAATAAAGTATTTTTGGCATTCAGAATTTGACTTTTGAGTCAAGAAGAGGAAAACTAGGCATTTAGAGATGGCACAGGTCTGGTCCACTACTCAGCATCATGAGGCTAACTTCTGGGGGAAACATAACATTGATCAACATACCCAATCTCAAACCAGGTGAAGTGGAGAACAAACAGAGGCCCAAAGTTTACCTGTACAATGACCACATATGCACCAAACCATGAATTGTACCTCTCAGCTCTAAAATTTTTTTAAAAATTAAAAAAATTATTTTAAAAGAAGGAGATGAAACCTAACTCTCTCTCTTTGGTTTTGTTTTTATCACAAGGGCTTTATTTCTTTTCACATCACACACACACTTCTAGTAAAATAAGAATAGAAACTGACATGAAAGACATTTTTTAATCCTCTATGTAGTGACTGCTTCATATCAGCCATCATGGCTACTAAGTTCTATATTGCTGAAGTCCATCAAGGAATTAAACTAAAAATTCAGAAATTTAAATTTAATTCCCAACTTTTTCACTGAATAGGTTCTCTGTGCACCTCGGATTGAGAAACTGTTCCATAAAATTGGACAATTTTCAGAAAATAAACTAAAAGGATTAATAGGAAGCTGAGATAAAAACTATTAAACTCTGAATTTCAAAGGACATCATTTTAAAACAAGACAATATGTAAACGAGATTTGCTATGCATATATAGATCTTGTCATAAATCCATGATGATGGCTGTGTCAACTATATAAACATATTTTAAAAGAACAAATAAAGAGCACAAGTCAATAGCCATGGGCCTTAAACATAATATTAAAAATGAAGTTGAAGAAAATTATTTTAAAATGTACTACTTTCTCCTTCAGTGTAGTCTTCTTTCTTTTTTTTATCTCTGTAACTATTTTTTTTATTGTGATATTGAGGGGTACATTTAAGGGTTAGGTACACAAATATGTCTTGTTCAGGCACCCTTGTTTGTAAGAAGTGTCCCCCCATCCCAAGACAGGTATTTACTGCTGTTAATCGCTTCCCCTATCCCTCCCACCCTTTCATCGTTTCCCACCACTGTCAGTCATTTTCTTGTGGTAATACATTGGGTGATCAAGGTCTACTATATGAGTGAGAACATGTGATACTCAGTTTTTTGTTTCTGTGAGGTCACTCAGTATTATAGACTCTAGTTCCATCCAGGTTGCTGCGAAATTCATGATTTCATTCTTTTTTATGGCTGCGTAGTATTCAATTGTGTATATGTACCACATTTTTTTAATCCAGTCCTCTTTTGATGGACAGCATGGTTGCTTCCAGGTTCTTGCTATTGTGAACAATGCTGCGATAAACATACGTGTGCAGGTATCTTTCCTATAGAGTGATTTGTGTTCTTCA
>CAUYQG010083021.1:0-27744 GCA_963574415.1 Tarsius wallacei
TGGGAGGCTGAGGTGAGTGGATTGCCTGAGCCAGCAGGTTCGAGACCCGCCCGGGCAACTTGGCGAGACCTCATCTCAACAATAAATCAAAAACTTAGCCGGGCGTGGTAGCGCACGCCTGTATTTCCAACTACTTGGAAGGCTGAGGCAGAAGGATCGCCGGAGCCCAGCAGGTCAAGGCTGCGGTGGCCAGGAGCGGCCACTGCACTCCAGTCTGGGCGACAGAGTGAGACTCCAACTCAAAAAAAAAAAATAAGCTGGATGTGGTGACACACACCTATAGTCTCAGCTACTTGGAAGGCTAAGGCGGGAGGATCACCTGAGCCCAGTGGGTCGAGGCTGCGGTGGCCATGAGCGTGCTGCTGCATTCCAGCCTGAAATAATGTCCTAGATTGGAGTAGGAAGATGGTTTGTTCAGTTTCTAGGTGATCACTCTTCATTAAAGTATGTAGGAGAAAAAACTGAAAAATGAAAGTACCTCCAGAAAAGACTGCTAATATTTTAATGTATTTTCTCACAAGTATATGTTTATTATATTAGATGTATAATTTATAATATTTTTATGTAATAAGATGCAAACATTTTTGTAATTTTTAATTATTCTAAAGCTGTCTTTAATAATTTATATTTTATCATAATGCTGAAATAAATGTATTTAAATCGTTTCTTTTTAGAACATATTTTTCTATTTTAAATAAAGTTGTGATAAGTAATAGTCTTTTAAATAAACCTTTGACTACACCTCTTATTTCACTTTTTTTTTTTTTTTAGTTGAAGTCTCACTCTGTCGCCCAGACTGGAATGCAGTGCCACGCTCCCGGCCACCATAGCCTCGATCTGCTGGGCTCCGGCGACCCTTCTGCCTCAACCTTCCAAGTAGCTGTAACTACAGGCACGCACTATTATGCCCGGCTAGTTTTTGATGTATTGTAGAGATGAGGTCTCACCAAGTGGCCCAGGCAGGTCTCAAACCCACAGGCTCAGGCAGTCCACTCACCTCGGCCTCCCAAAGCGCAGGATTACAGACTGAGCCACCGAGCCTGGCCTTATACAGATACTTAGAAAGATTACTAGATCAAGGCCAGGTACCGTGGCTCGTACCTGTAATCCCAGCACTTTGGGAACCCAAGGAGGAAGGATCACTTGAGTCCAGAAGGAGTTCCAGACCCCTGGGAAACATAGCGAGATCTTGTCTTTACAAAATTTTAAAAAATTAGCCAGGTGTGGTGGGAGGCTGAAGCAGAATTATCGCCAGAGCCCAGGAGGTCGGGACTACAGTGAACTGTGATCATGCTACTGCACTGCAGCCTGGGCAACAGTGAGACCCTGTTGCAAAAAAAGAAAGAAAGAAAGATTGCTAGATCAGTTTTCTGACACATTCTTACCTCCCATTAGCTCTGTGTTTTTAAGAAAATTGTCACACACACACAAAAAAAGCCAGGCTCGGTGGCTCAGCCTGTAACCCTGCGCTTTGGGAGGCTGAGGTGAGTGGATTGCCTGAGCCCACGGGTTTGAGACCGCCTGGGCAACTTAGCGAGACTTCATCTCTACAATAAATTTAAAAAATTAGCTGGGCGTGGTAGCGTGCGCCTGTAGTTCCAGCTACTTGGAAGGCTGAGGAGGAAGGATCGCCGGAGCCCAGCAGGTTGAGGCTGCGGTGGCCGGGAGCGGCCACTGCACTCCAGTCTGGGCGACAGAGTGAGACTCTAAATCAAAAAAAAAAAAAAAAAAAAAGAAAGAAAGAAAATTGTTAGGCCGGGCACGGTGGCTCACACCTATAATCCCAGCACTTTGGGAGGCTGAGGTGAGAGGATTGCCTGAGCCCAGGGGTTCAAGACCAGCCTGGGCAATTTGGTGAGACCTCATCTCTACAATAAATTTTAAAAAAAGAAAGAAAGAAAATTCTTTGTGTTTCATCCAACTCTCTTAATTGTCCTCAGCAGTTGGGTTGGTCCATCCCACCCAGCAGAGCAGTAATCCTCATTCTGCAATGTGGCCTTTCAGAGATACACGTTACTTAAAGAAAAATTTGAATAATTCAACATATATAGCCAGAAGCCATTTGAAATTTGCAATAATGTAATTCTTTGGAACTCTTTAAAATAGAACTAAAGCTTTACATAATAACCATTAATTCTGATTATCATAAATGTCACAAGGCCCCTTAAGTAGATTGTTATAATAACATTGTGTTTATAATGAAGACTTTAGTAATTATAGCAGCTTGGGTATGAAACAAGGGATCCAGCCCACTGTGACTCTCAGTTAGTGGGAGAAAGAGGGAGGTATACAGTATTCCTACGTTGGCCTCTCCTTGAGCATCCTGTGGGTGTTGTGCTTTTGTTTTAGAATTTCTATAGGCTTCAGTAGTAAGAGTGCCAAAAAGTATAGACTTGAATACTTGGATTATAAACTAGTAGCAGTTTTGCTAACCAGGACCGGAGATAATATTTATAAAACTGATGGTCAAAAACTTGTTTGTGACCGTGCTCAGTGGTTCATGCCTGTAATCCTAGCACTTTGGGAGGCTGAGGCAGGAGGATTGCTTGAGCCCAGGAATTTGAGACCTACCTAGGCAACATAGCGAGACCTCATCTCTATTTTTTTTTTGGCAGGGGGTGGACACTAAATAAATAATGCACAATTATCCTAATACATAGTACAGTAATATGAAACTGTTTTGGTCTTTTTTTTTTTTTTGAGTTGGAGTCTCACTCTGTGGCCTAGGCTAGAGTGCAGTGGCACACTCATGGCCACCCCAGCTTCGACCTGCAGGGCTCCAGCAATCCTTCCACCTCACCCTCCCAAATAGCCATAACTACATGCACGACTACCACACCCGGCTAATTTTTGATTTATTGTAGAGATGAGGTCTTGCCAAGTTGCCCGGGCTGGTCTTAAACCTGTTGGCTCAGGCAATCCACTTGCCTTGGCCTCCCAAAGTGCTGGGATTACAGGCTGAGCCACCGAGCCTGGCCCTGATATGAAACTATTGTAGTTTATATAAGCTATTTCCTTCTTTGATTTATTTGCTCTAATATAATTTTATATTAGAGCAATGAGTATATATATTACAGCTAATGAAATTGTAAATGTAGCATTTTTAAATGATAAACGTAATTTTACTACTGTTTTTGTCATTGTGTGTTGTAAAAAGATGAGGGGGCTGGGCTCAGTGTCTCAGCCTGTAATCCCAGCACTTTGGGAGGTCGAGGTGAGTGGATTGCCTAAGCCTGCGGGTTCAAGACTCACCCAGGCAACTTGGCGAGACCTCATCTCTACAATAAAAATCAAAAACTATCTCTAACCTGGCTAGGGGCGGCACACTTGGAGACGGGTGACAGTCCCCGCGGTCCAGGTCCTGATTGGCAGGGTGCGCGAGGAATGTAATGGCACGCCGAGTCTGGAGGGCATTTCTGCTGTGGACCGAGCTGTGTTCGCGATGTTTCACCCCGTGGCCTTGGCCCTGCTGGTGCTTCTCTCTCTGCTTGGCCTGGACGCTGTCCAGCGTCCTCCAAAGGTTCAGATTTACTCATGTTACCCAGCAGAGAATGGGAAGCTCAATCACTTGAATTGCTATGTGTCTGGGTTTCATCCACCCCAGATTGAGATTGAGCTGTTGAAGAATGGACAGAAGATGGAAAAGGTGGAACAGACAGACTTGGCTTTCAGCAAGGATTGGTCCTTCTATTTCTTGCTCCACAATGAGTTTACCCCTTCTGGCAAAGATGAATATGCCTACCGTGTGAACCATGTCACTCTTACAGAACCCAAGATAGTTAAGTGGGATCCAAGCATGTAACCAGCATTATTGCAGAGATTTGAAGAGGCCTCATTTGATCTGGATTAATTCCAAATTCTCCTTTCTTTTTAATATTGATATAAAAATGTACATTTGTATACTTTATGCACAAAATTTAGGAGGTTATAGTGATATTAACACAGAAATCATCTTCTTCTAGTTCTACTTTGGACCAGTGGTATCTGTCAGGTTGCATTAGGGGTACTGACAACTTAGAAGTGGGGAGGAGAGAATTTTCATGCCTAACATCAACATCTTGGTTAAATCTGAATTCTTCAGTCTCTTCTGCATGCGAAGCTCAATAATAGGATAGTTATGCATGTTCAAGTTAATTTCAATTTGCTTACTGTACTTATAGAAATGTGTTAGATTATTAGAAATTTGTTATAATGAATGAAACACAACATTCATATTTATCTCAAATCTGTTAAAGACAGACATGGTTGCACAAATTTTGATCTCATTTTTGTTTCAATAATTAAACCATTCATAAAGAAAGAAAAAAACAGAAAAATCAAAAACTAACCGAGCATGGTAGCACCCGCCTGTAGTTCCAGCTACTTGGAAAACTGAGGCAGAAGGATCGCCGGAGCCCAGCAGGTCGAGGCTGCGGTGGTCGGGAGCGTGCCACTGCACTCCAGTCTGGGTGACAGAGTGAGACTCCAACTCAAAAAAAAAAAGTGTGACTCAGGGTCAGCAGCATCAGTATCAGTTGGGAGGTTGTTAGCAATGAAATGTTCAACCCTCATCCCAGAATTCCTGAGTCAGAAGCTGTGGGGTGGGCCCAGCACTCTGGAAGCCTGCCTCCCAGGTGAATCTGACGCACAGTTTAGGGGTGGGATAAGCTCTGTAGATGTCTACCTTCTCCTTGTGCCCTGCATCCTCCTCCTCTTCCATTCCTGAGCTTGTTGCCCTAATATGTGGCTTCACCTTACACCCTTGCAGATGCTGAGTCTTCTCTCACAGGAGAGTTGGTTTTTCCTCAAGCACATCCTGTCGACAACTGTCAGCCTGCTAGTGCTCAAACACAGTTCTTACCTCTTCAATCACTTTGACTGAATTAATGATGAAGTCCCCTCTCTCCCTGGATTCAGGACTCTATACATTTAAGCTGCCCTGATCTGCACACTCACATGCACTGTCTGTATTTCCCCCTTGGTGACCATCATCAAGGTCCTGCTGCCCACGTGGTTTCATCTCTTCACACAGTGAGATCTCACACACCTTTCCAACCTTATTGCAAGTGCTTCCCCTTTTGTGAAGCCTACATTGGGGTTAGTCTTTCTTCTCTTAGGACCCTAGCTCTTTGCCCTTCTCTTGTCATTTTTATCTTTGTAGGCTTTTATTCACCTCTTGACTTTGAGGAAGCAAAGACTTTCTTATTTATAATTTTGTCCAATGCAATGCCTATCGCATTGTCTTATGCATGTAGTTGCTCAGCATTGAATTCATTGAATTGTTTCATAAATAAATAAACTAGTGAAAGAGAATTTGCCAAAAAAGAATACTGAATAAAAAGTAGACTAATATTAGTCTTTTGTAGCTTATAAAAATGTATATTATTTACTAACAAGTGCTGCTTTGTTTTCCAAGTATTGTCATAACAATATAAACCAATTTGTATTAATTTTAGCTGTTATTAGTTAAAATTAATTGAACACCAACCAAGAGCGTAACATGTTCTCAAGAGCCTCTTAGGACTTGTACATAATTAAAAATACACTTTATTTAAAAAAATCTAAAAGTGGAAAGCAAGTATAATCCTGGAAGAGCAGCTCCCAGAGGGCTTAATTGGCCCATGTGTTTACCCTTGCTTATGAGCATACTGTTTCTCCAATTGTCCATATAACAGTCATATTGTATACAAAAATACCCTAAACCCTATATTACTGGTCTTAAAATCTCTGTTACATTTCTTTTTTATTTTCAGGTTATTCACATTGAATGGGCATCTTTTGGACAACTCAAGGGATTTGGAAGATAACCATTTTTATGTAGCTGCAGGACTGGAGACCTTCAAATATTTTCCTTACTGGAAGTCTCCAAGGGTTCCCAGTGATGTTCAACAGTGAGCATGTTTTATTCCTTTTCTTCCTGAGTTTTGAAAAAAAATTGCTTTTCTCCAAGGACTCTCCCAAATGTCCAGTTTAGTGATTGGTTATTTTTTGGTAGTGAAAATTGATATTCTTATTTTACATATGATACAATTAGGGATTTTTAAAAATTAGGCATGGAGGAACTACTCTTCCCTGGTGTATTCACAAGGACAGTAAAACCCTACACTGAGTCCATTCTCTTTTCTCTGGGGTACAGGAGTCTTAGAGATCAAGAGTTGAAATGTACAAAATAGTTTCAGAGTTGGTTTTAGCACACTGCTATGCGAGTCCATGATGCATTCAGCAAAAAGTTTTGTTTTCTTAATTTGACTTGATTTTTCATATCTAAAATATAGAATTTGTGCCAGGTGTCAATCCCTCCTGCTGAAAAAAGCCATGATTTTTATTGTAGATCTTGGGCATGGCTAAGTGAGTGCACCACAGTGTGTGTGTTTATGAAGGGGTGACCAGAAGGAAGATGGAGACACTGGGAGATACTGGGATAGGCTGTTCTGTAGCCCATGTGTGGGATTGTTCATCCTCAATTGTGGATCCCTGACTGGCCTGTTTGAAATATGTTTAGTGTAGGACACAGTTTGAGAGCTTGCCAGAAACTTTCCCAGAGCTTTTTATTTGTCAAGTCTTTTTAACAGTTGTTATCTTGAGCAAAGAAAGAGCTGTCATTTTCCATCTCATTGTGGAGCACGACCAATGGTTTTAAGTAGAGCTGTTTGTTTTCAAAGAATACCACACAGGTGGCCGGCCTTCCCCTCTTATCCCCTTAGGTTTTGCTGCCCGAGTGCCTTCTGCATTCAGAGAGCTTGAACGGACCACTGAGGATGCAGCATCCCAGCTGGCCTTCTTCCTGTTCTGGTTCACACACTGTTTAGAGTTTGTACTTCATGGCCGAGAAACGCTCCCTTTGTTCTGTCTACCAAGTATGACCCCACAGCAGTTGATAACCAGGCAGATGTGAGGGTAGAACCTGACCTGAATGCCTAGCAAGGGTGGCTATTTCTTGATTTTGTTGACTTAATTAATTGCTAGTAGTCCTCATTGTACAGTGGGGAGAAATACCATAGGGGCTGTTGAGTTGACTCATTCTCTCTACCTGCTCCCCACAATGTGTTTTCTGCCTTTCAGTGCGTGTTGCTTTTTCCCATCATTAGTTTATCATTAAACCCTGAACCGAATCTATGAGTTACTTAAATATCTTTCCCCCTTGCCAAAGAGTGGAAGCTTAGGATCAACAGGGGGTGACACGCGGGTGCTGAGACTGACGCCCATTTGGCATACATACAGTAGAACAAGGAGATGCTTTTTTGCAGAGAATCATCTTGTGGTTGAAGTATTTCCAAATTTGTATAGCAACTATTGGTGTAAGCTTCAATATAGAGGGATTAGAAATAGGATGCATGAGCTTGTGAGGGTGGCAGGTAAACAGGTGCTCTGATAAAGCGGATGGGTTGGACTTCAGGTTGGATTTTATTTTGTTTTTTGAGTTGAAGTCTCACTCTGTCACCCAGACTGGAGTGCAGTGGCCACTCCCGGCCACCGCAGCCTCGACCTGCTGGGCTCCGGCGATCCTTCCGCCTCATCCTTCCAAGTAGCTGGAACCACAGGCGTGCGCTACCACGCCCGGCTAATTTTTTGATTTATTGTAGAGATGAGGTCTCTCCAAGTTGCCCAGGCGGGTCTCGAACCCGCGGGCTCAGGCAATCCACTCACCTCAGCCTCCCAAGTCGCGGGATTACAGGCTGAGCCACTGAGTCTGGCTTCAGGTTGGATTTAAATCTCAGTTCTTCCATGATTAGCTATGGGACACTGGGTAAAGCCTTCATCACTCTGAGCCTCATTTTCTTACCAGTACAATGAGAATGATATTTGCTTCATTCAGTTATCATGAGAGCTGCACAAAGAAACCATGTTTGTGTTAATGTTAGGGTCCTCCCTAGTATCATATAAAAACCTTAGGGCATAGCATCACTTTAATAAATGAGAATCCATTTGATTTTCAGAGATCTCAAGGAGGGAAATTGAACAGATTCCTTAGGACCCTTTCCGCTTCTAGGCTAAGAAATTGTTGTTGCCATGAGCCATGTGGTCTGTGGACTTGCTGCAGATGTCTTCTGAGGACATCCCTCCTTTTGGTCACTTTCCCGCATAAAGCCAAGTCTGAAGCCTACGTTTTTATGAAGCTGTATTAGGGCTCAGCTTTAAACATTTTATGTTGACTATCTTTTGTTTTTCAGAAGTTACACGGATATTGAAAAATACTCACGAAGAAAGAAAAAAGTAAGTAATTTTTCAAAAGGAGAGATGACAGCTATTCTGATTTTGGCATCTCTCAGCAGGGCACAGCATAGCACATAGTGGTGGGGGCCTTGAGTTGTAAAGCAGAGTTTGTTAGGCACGGTGTTAGTACCAGGCTTACAAAGAGGAATTGGGTGCAACCCCCTTGGGTCTCCTCGCACTGTGGGAGCTTTTCTGTCCTCTCAATAAATCCTGCCTTCTAAAAAAAAAGGAATCAGACGCACTCTTGTTAATGAGGTGGAGAGGAGACTAGTTTATGTTTGGAGCAGTCTAGGACTGAGAGGCATACCAAGGTATTTGTAACACAACACAGTAGTTGTGAAGCTATAATATATATGTGGTCTTATGGGACAGATAGGAGAGAAACCTAGCCACGCTTGACATGAGTGGGAGTGGGATGTGGCAGGGGAGTGGCAAGAGAAAGACATTCCAGGCAGATGTGACAGCTGGAATAAGGTAGCGAGTAGAGAAGCAGCTTGCTGCCTGTGCATGTGTGTATGGATGCATTTGTGTGTGTGTGTGTGTGTGTGTGTGTGTGTGTGTGTTGATCTACACACAATTTGGTGTTACAGCATAAAACACAAGAAAGAAAGGAAGGAAGTATCAGAACGCAGGACTAGGAAGGAAGGCAGACGCCAGGTCCCAGAGAAACTTGTTATCCTTATGTTTACATGATCATCCTATATTCTGAGCATCTTATGAAAACTATATTTTAGTAGTTCTACTGATATTAATGTTTATTATGAAAAACTATTGAATGCGTACGACTGCCAGTTCCTGTCTGCCCAGTCCAACGGCTCAAGTGCTCCCTCTGCCCTCCCCACTGTGCAATAAGGATTATTGGCAATGAATTAAATCAATAAAATCCAGAAATATCCATGCTTGCCAGGCATTCAGGTGGGACTGTAGCTCAACACCTGCCTGTTATCAACTGCTGTGGGGTCATCCCTGGGGCCTGGAGAATACCCACTGTATTGTTCTGTTCCCTCCCAATATCTAACAGCCAGCCCTTAGCTCTGCCTTTCTCCGGTTGCAGCTCAGATCTTAAAACCACCGTTGTAACCACTCTCCTGCAAACAGCTTTGGTTTCCTCACCTCTGAACCACCATTGCATCCACCTGGCACACGTCCAACTGAGCCCCACCCCGCTCCTCACTGCCTCTGAGCTTGCAATAAAGCAACGTGGTGTTGTGGGAGATGATGGTACAGTTGACCCAACTCTTCATGCTGAATTCACAACCACAATCCTTGCCCACCTCTTTTTCACTGAAGAAGCTTACTTCTAAAAAAATGCTTTTTCTGAATACATTTTGCCAAATTTTATTAGGGTTTCTTGCATATCTGTTCATAAGTGAGATTGGCCTGTAATATTTCTTTCTCATGTTGCCCTTATGTAGCTTTTGGTGTCCAAGCTTTTCTTCTGAGTTGACTTTGTTCTTATTTTTATTATTTGTATGTTTTTGAATCGAGGTCTCACTCTGTTGTCCAGGCTGAAGTGCAGTGGCATGATCACGGCTGACTGCAGCCTCGACCTCCTGGGCTCAGGCGATCCTTCTGCTTTTGCTTCTTAAGTAGCTGGAATTATAGTTGTGTGCCACCACACCCAGCTAATTTTTTGATTTTTTGTAGATAACAAGGTTTTGCTATGTTGCTGAGGCTGGTCTCAAACTCCTGGGCTCAAGCAATGCTCCTGCTTCGACCTCCCGATGTTCTGGGATTACAGATAGTAGCCACCACACCTGGCCACTTTATTGTTACTTAGTGTAGGTTTTTACTTTGGATTTTTTTCTCTAAGGAATGTATGTTAATATTAAGCGTTTGTTGAATGAATTAATGAATGGTGATTATTGAAAATTCAAAAATGATAAGGATGCTTCTGCCCTAAGATGCATTCAATTTAGCTGGAATAGGCAAAAACATGAACTTATTTCATGATAAAAAGTTTATTAGGAATAGATTGTAGGATTGCATAGGCAAATAGAAAATATCATTCTTGTTTGATGTGAGGTGGAGTATTGAGGGGGTTAGCAGGGGTATAGTTATCTGGGTCTCCTAGTAGGTCTGGTGCAAATAGGGTTAAAACTATAAGTAGGATGATGCTGTGTAGGAGAGGGAATGATCAACTTGTGTGGAGATTGGCAAATAAAACTCAGATGGTAGAGTGTGATTCAGAGTAGGGGCCAGATATTCCATGTAGAGAGACAGCCTGTGTGAAGGCACACATATTTCAGGTAGTCTTTGTTCCGTGATCCTAGACTTGTAGTGTTCTCCTCTGCTTCCTTAACCAGTGTTTTCACTTAAGGTGTGGGCTGTATCAGGCTAGGCACTGAATTAGGTTTTTTTTTTTTTTTAAAGATGCAGGGTACAATTCAGGGTTAGGTATACAAGTGGTCATTGTACAGGTAAAGTTTGGGCCTCACTTTGCTCATTTTGGTCTCCACATCACCTGGTTTGAGATCAGGCACCCTTATTGATGAAGTATGGGCACTGAATTTGAATGATGGCTGTTATTCAGCATGAATGATACAACCTTGAAAATCCCATACATTAGTAGTTATGGAAGCTTCTGAGTACATAAATAATTGAAGAGGACTGCTGTACCAGTACTCTGGTTTTATCATTCATTATTTTGTTATGTCTTCATTTGGTTATATTATTTTGACTTTGGTCCCTTATAGATGAGAGTATCATTTCCTTTTCCTTTTAATACATGTTTATTCTATTTGGTTTAAAATTTGAGACATACTTGCCCCAATATTGTTTATGTTTCTTTTTCTTCTCTCTTCTGGAAATCTATCTCTGGAAAGTTAATGGGGTTTGATAATGTTTGTCATTTAGGAATCTTCAAGCACAGTGATTACAAAACAGCATAAACGGCAGGGCAAAAATGTGTTATTTTGGAAAAATTAAATCTATCATTTCCTACAGTAAATGTAACAAGAACATATAGCAATATTGCTAACACATTTTGTTTTAGAAAATGAAATATTTTTAAAAGAAAACAGAGGCATTGATTTTTAACAAAGATTGAAGTAAAATCTCTGCATTTGTTTTAAAAAAGCTTGTCAAGGGTGATTCACATTGTTTGTTTTCCCTTCTTTAAAGGTCTACACCTATAAAGATGTGATGATCTTAGAACTCAGTACTAATTTTTTTGCCTCATTTGAGGAGTGGGTATGCTTCTGAGAATGAAAACAATTCCACATGCAGGACTTGTTTGAGCTAGGAATTTATGATGAGCCACAGCAACTTAGCAATTTATTATGATGAATATATTTGTTTCTTTACTTGCTTACTCCAGATTTCCCATTTCCAACTTATTAAACCCCTTTTATCTGTTTTCTGTGTGTATTACCTCAACATATGTTTGCAGAAGGGGGTAAAACATTTTTAAAAACTACTGGAAAACTAGGAATACCATTTAATAGGGAGGGGCTGTTTGAACTCTTGTAGTCTGAACATTCTAATGACATCAGGTGATCAAAGTATCAGTTCTCTCTAAGAATGGTTGCCAGATTTTCTTTTAACTTGGCAAGTTTTTAAAAAAATGCACCTAGAGTATAAAACAGAAACTCTCTTGACCTTTCAGTGAACATATTACAAATACAACCTAGAACTTGTGACTTCTAGCATATCAGACTTGAATGTGGGCATTTGTTGATTCATCTAGTGCCCGTGAAATCTTTATGAGATACTGGCGGTGTGCTAAGCACTCTGCTAGTGCTGGAGATAAAAGATGAGTTGAGTGTAAGTTTCTGCTATTGAAGAAGGCAGACCTATCAATAAGCATGACGGAGAATCCCAACAGCCCTCACCCAGCTCCTCTGCTCAGTAAATTGAATCCCCTTCACTGTTGATCCCAAGCCTAGAAGTCATCCTGATTCTACCAGCATCCACCTCCTTCCTACCTCTACAATTCTAACAGCTCATCAATATCTTTTCTATTAAACTGTTTAACTTCCAGACCTGCCTATGTCTCCCCATCAACACTGCCCAATACAGTCAGGAGGAAAAAAAACACCCAATACCTATGGTGGGAAAATAACCTAAGGCTGGGCTGGTGGGGAATGGGGTGTGGAAAGGCAAGTGAGAGGGCTCGTGGTGTGCTGGGCACGCCCAGTGAGGATATTTATATTTGTATGAATCAAAATCCAAACAAGGGAGTAAAAAGGACCATGTTTACTTGATAATTGTTACCACCAATGGAATAAAATGAATGGACCGAAAACAAAGCAAAACAGACAGGAAGGGACCAGTCCTGTTTCCAGCGAGGTGGTGAGTGGAGCATAGCTGTCATATTTGATAGATGCTGTGTATCATTGATTCTATGATGAGCATTTTCCCACTTTCTAACATCTGTGAAGTAGAGGTGCACCTAACGCTGACGGCGTCTTATACTACTGTTGGCAGCCGTTTTGTAGTTGTTCATGGGTGAACTTGGTTATTCAGTTGTTCATGGGTGAACTTGGTGGTAGCTGCTTACCTTACTTCATTCCAGTTGAGCTGTGTGCAGGATTGGCTCTATACATGTTGAGTTTAACTGTTGTGTCAAATGCCCTCAAAAGGATCTTGCTACAATTCAGAATTGAAATCAAAAGGTTATTATATACCCAGGAAGGCATCAAGGTAGAACATCAAGACATGAAGTTGATATTGATAGGGAGTATATTCTTCTTCAATGTCATATATTCTCGCAGAGTGACAACCAACTCTTTTGTGGGACCTAAGAAAGGGAGGTAGGCACACACAGTTGGACTACTGGCTTCAGTAATCTACTCAGTGTAACAAGTCACCCCCAAGACTGGGAGCCTCAGACAACATGAATTTATTATTTCTTTAAATTCTATGGGTTGGCTGCGTGGTTTTGAGCCAGCTTCAGCTTGGCTACTTAAAAGCTTGAGTTCAGTGGAGGTTCACTGGGTTGAGATATCTAAACGCCTTACCAACATTTCTGGAAGCTGGAACTGGTCATTGTGCTCTTTCGTTCTCTTCCCTGTGATCTCCTATTTTCCAGGAGAATGTCATGAAACTAGCACAGACTCCAGGAGGTGGAGAAATAGACTTTCCCTCAATGCAGGAGCATAGCAAAGTTGTATTCACTTTGCAAGCCTGTGTGCAGCATGAGAGGGGTAGGGTTTTGTGGTCAGCAAGCAACTTACCATGTTAGTGTGCATTTTGCTCCTGAGAATGGTGCAAAAGGATTGCCTCCCACACTCCAGGTGAGCGAGCGTCAGCACCAGGATATGCAGATTGGACATCAGCTGCTGGGAAGGCAATTCAGAGGTAATGGTGGAGCATCCTTCTCATACTGTGTAGAAAACACAGACATCTTAGACTCTGAGTCTAAAAACGGTTCAGAGAGTCAGATTCTGGATGTAAAATCTTGGTAAGACTCAGGCAATTTATTCCCATTATATTCTCAATTTTCTTTATATACAAGTGTGATATGTGGTAAAAATGTGTGTAAATGATTTTAGAAAGGCTTTATCAGTCAGTAGAAATTAGAGCTTCTAGGAAATAAAGCATGTTAACAGGCTTTAAATAGCAGCTATTTTCATAGTGATGTATAATGTAGCTATGTGTTGCCTGATTCATGGCATCTTGAGTCAACACAATGAGAAGGAAAATGATGGGGAACAACACGGCGTGTCTAGATGACTGTAGAGTGTGAGGAAGTGGTCAAGGATGACTCCAGGGTTCCAGGGCACAGCAGGAGGATAGTGTGGTGTTAGGAGCCAAGATCAGAGCTGCAGGAGGAGGGAGCAAGACTTTGGGTTGTGTTATGTGGGAGAAGTTGCTTTGCTTTAGATGAGCATATTCATCCGACAAGAGTGAAGGGAGATGCGAGAGATGATATTCATGCATACAAGTATTTTTGATGCCAAACAGATTACCTCATTACATAAAGCAGGGGACAAATCTCTGTATTTGTCTGGGATTATCACTGTGGATTCCTTTTTTTTTTTTTTGAGAAAGCAGGATTTATTGAGAGGACAGAAAACCTCCCACAGTGGGAGGGGACCCGAAGGGGTTGACACCATTGTGGATTCTTTAATGAATGAAAGGATGGGCTTCCTCCGGATCTAACTGATGTCTATGAAGTGAGTAAAATCTTGCCTACATCTGGTGACTTTTTTTTGGTAAACTTATTGCTGCTGCCAAGGGAAAGCTGTAGTGTTTTAAGAGCAAGCATCTGGACCCGACTTCTGCGCTTGGGATCTCGGCTATACCTAAGAGTTGAACAGCTTGAGTGGGACTCACCTTTCTGGGTCTCTGTTAGTGAAAGCAGATCCCCTCCTCTCTTATCTCCTGTTTTTTCTTTCTTGGATCTCTGTCATCAGACTCACTTCCAAGGACCTGGAGCTCTAATTTAAGCTATTATAGGTATCCTGTGCAGAGTGTTTGAAAAATGTGAGAACAAAACTGTTTGCGTCTTACTTCTCAGTTTTCGTTTTGAAGAGGGAAAGGTGTAATCGTAATGTACCAGAAGACCATCAAACCGCACTGTTAAAAATGCCCATTTCCCAAGAAAATGGCAAAAAAATTATAAGTGTATTTTTATTCATTTTAGCACTTCTGAAATGTACTTTGAAAGTAGGCTTCATTATTCTGTTGGTTCAGTTCACCTATTGCTTGATTCACATATTTGAGCACTGAAAAATATATCATTATGAGTCTGCCAGGATCTTATATAGCACGATTAACTTGAGCTTTTAGTCCAATGAAAGTAATTAAATGAAGTTACTCTTATTTTATTATATAGAATTCAGTTTTACAACAGTTGCATTTATTGTGATTTTAATATCTATTACCTTCTAAAGAAAAAAATCTAATTTGATAAAAGTTTAAAACTGTATTCATGTATTAAAATGACTATTTTGTGGTACAAGCCTCTGTAACAAATCAGTAAATAGTTAATAAGCATTGTATTTATATCACATCTGCAATCAGATCATTAATATTAAATACTTCTGTTTTGGGCATAGACCACAAATGTTGCTAGTGAACAATGATGAAAAGGAACTAAAGCTTATAAATTAAAGAGGTGTGTGTGTGTGTGTGTGTGTGTGTGTGTGTGTGTGTGTGTGTGAAAACAGTTGTAGAGACATGTACAGTATGAGACTGAGACCCATGCTTTAATAACCTGGTCTAAACTGTAAAGTTTAATGTGAAATAAATGCTCGGGAATTGACATTTGCTGGCTAATAATGTCAAGGCCATGGCAATATCACACAACAATTTAGGCAGCGTTCGCTATTATCTTTTAGCAGCCTGAGGGTGCAGCACCTAGGTTTAGATGTTAGTAAATCTTCCACTTTAATAAATGTTCAGAGCAGGACTGGCTCACTGGTGGAAGACCTTGACCCACTAAGGGTGGCTCTGGGACATTCACGTGGAAACCTTTGACTGTCAGCATTTGCCATTTCCTACCTGAGGATGGATTAACTCTGAAGTAGGTTATTACTGTTCTTCAATTAGACAAACTGTTTGATTCATCCTAGATTGCTCTGGGAGGCTGCCTTTCATGTGTCTGAGATAATCTGTTACAATAGCATTAAAATATAGCTCGATTAATTGAAATAGGCTCTGGAGAAAAATCATAGTCTTTTAAGCACTACAGAGAAGCAAAACCAAGTGCCTCAGGTTTATTTTCTGAAAATGTTTTTAATAGGAAGAAAAATGAATGGAATTGAGAAGAAGCCTCTGTTGCTTTTGTAAATAGAGCTCAGATTGATCTTGGGATTTGAGAGAAACGCAGGTGAAGGTGCGAGGCTCATGAGCATTTCCTTGAGAAATGATGGAGTTTCTGTTTTCCTGCTTAGTCCGTTGTTAGAGCTGCTGTAGATTCATGCTCTTTGGACAATTAAAAGACTTCCAGAGTGCCCACCCACATTGTCCCAAGCACTGGGTGTGTGGACTTGCTCCTGTCATTGGGGAGCTTGCAGGCTGGAGGAAGAAACAGTTGTGTAGAAAACTGCAAAGTGGCTGGGCCCTGTGGCTCAGCCTGTAATCCCAGCACTCTGGGAGGCCAAGGTGATTGGATTGCCTAAGTTTGTGGGTTCGAGACCAGCCTGGACAACTTGGCGAGACCTCATCTTTACAATAAATAAAAAATGAGCTGGGTGTGGAAGTGCGCACCTATAGTTCTGGCTACTTGGAAGACTGAAGTGGAAGGATCACTGGAACCCAACAGGTCATTGCTGGGGTGGCCGTGAGATTCCAACTCAAAAAAAAAAGGAAATAAACTGCAAAGTGAGTGGTTGCGGAGCTGTTCATAAAGTGGTACCGAGCACAGAAGAGGGATTTCTGCTTGTCGAGAGAAGAAAGGGATGGAAAGGGATGGGAACAAGACAACCTTTGACTTGGGTCATGAAGGATATATAGGAGAGTTCACCAGGTGGATGAGAGGAAGTGGCTACTCTGGAGAAAATAGGACTTTGGAGGAGCTAACAAGTTGGGGAACAGCAAGCATATTGTGAGGCTTCCCATGGGGGGAGACAAGGAGACAGCCTGTGCCAGAATGAAGGCCTGTGTGCCAGAATGTGGCAGTAGGAGTTCGGATTTTATCATGGAAGGAAGCAGAGCATAAGTGCTTGCAGATAGATATGGCTGTTGGTCACTTCTGTCCACTGTCCACTCATCTCAACACCTCTCTCCTGGACTGCCATCAATGCCTAACGGCTTTTGGTGTGTCCAGAGTTCAACTTAATCCACCCTATGCACTCACAGATGTTTATGCTCACATTTTATTGAGCACTGGCTAAGTGTCCAGCCTCATTCTAAGAATTTCCCTGTCGGAGGCACAGCCCTGGGAGGCAGGTACTATTACCAGTCCCATTATCCTTCCGAGGAACTGAGACCACACAAGTGTGAAGTGGCCAGCCCAAGTCACAGAGCTGGTGAGCGGGGTAGGGGTTGGGATGACACCCAACGCATGCAGCAAAGAAGTGCCTACTATGTGTCAGGCTCCATAGCACACCCACAGGATCTATCTCAAAGGGAAATTCAATTAGAGAGCTTCTTATCTTAGGGGTCTTAATCCTCTACCCTGGCTCATGCCTAGGCTTTTGTATCCAGGTCCAGTTTCGTATCACCAATGCAAGAGCAATGCCAAGGTGGGTCCAGTCTCACTGTGCTGGGTGGAGTCCTAGTCCACGGCCCATGACTCTTGCCCGTTTTATTCTCTCTCCCTAGAAGATCCCCACCTGTTGCTGACTATACCCATTGTGTGACAGTGAACATCACTTTCTGTGTAAAGCCGTTTTGAAGGGCTTATTCCACCATCCCTCATAGCCCACCCTTTTGAAATGACACCTCTCCTTTGCACCCAACGCAAACTCCAGTGAGGCACTGCACTTGACATTGTCTGTGTGTTTCTCTCTGGTAGAACCATGTTCTTCAGTCATGTATGTTCTGGCTGGACACCTACTAGACATTCAGTAAGCGACTGAGGGAATGAATGATTCACCCACTAGAGCTGCTCAATGACCGTTGAAGGATGCTGCCTCTCAGATAAGAGAAAATTGGAATAAAATTTGAATCCTGCCTTATTACAACCTTTGCAAATATTTAATCTGTTAGCATGGCAGTTTACTGGAGATGACTAAATTAGAATTGTAATGTTATTAGAGGAGGCATTGACTTCATTGGTCATCGTCAAGCATTTATCTCTGTTCTGTGGAACTAGGAAGATACTACCTCGTCTCTCCTGTAATTCAAGTATTGTGAACTGCTTTTAAATGTCATATTTAAAAGACAGAGAGTTTAAACTTAGCAAAAATCAAGAAAAATAAGTGCAATACCAGAATTGGGTGCAAGTAATTTAATTTGCAAGGTCTTCGCATCGTGTTCAAGGGCTAGATTGCATTTTCTCTTCAACAGAATTAAAATGCTGTTGCTTTCTATAAGTTTTCAAAATCACATTGTAATTTGCGCAGTTTAAGAAGTTAAGACTCTTGCACTTAAATGAGACTCCTTGACAAGCTTTGTTCTAAAGGTTCACTGGGACTGACCTCAAGCATCCTTGGACCTAAATTTAGGGTAGGGAATCTGGTAAGGTGAAGCCCTATTTGTATGTTCTGAGGATGGCATTTTTGGGAAGGGTTAAGGAATACTGTTTCAGGCAGAAGCCATGAACCCCAAGTGTGTGATCCACATCAATGAAGGGCAAATGGTTTACTGAGCTCCAAATGCCAGTGTCATGAAAGACATAGAGAGTCTGAGGAGCCATTACAAGCTAAAGGAGACTAAGAAGGTCCAACATCTAAATGTGATATGGATCCTGGACTGGATCTATACTTGAGTGAAAAGTGCTATTAAGCACATTTTTGGGACAATGACAAAATTGGAATATGGATGGTAGATTAGATAAAAATATTATATCAAGGTCAGTATACTGAATTTGGTAACTGTCTGTGATTATGTAAGAGATTATGTTTCTGTTGTTAGGAAACACAGTCTGTAGTATTAAATAGATTGTGTGTCTTCAATATTAAGCACTAACATACTAATATATATGTGTGTGTATATATATGTGTGTATATATACACACATACATAATAGAGAGAGAGAGAGAGAGCGAGAGAGAGAAAGATATTGAGATTGATTGGTTCTAGGCCAGGTGTGGTAGCTCACACCTGTAATCCTAGCACTTTAGGAGGCTGAAGTGGGAGGGTCGCTTGAGGCCAAGAGTTTGAGATCAGCCTGGGAAACATATCAAGCCCTTGTCTCTACAGAAAAAAATTAAAAAATTAGCTGAGTGTGGTGGTGCACACCTGTAGTCCTAGCTACTCAAGAGGCTGAGGCAGGAGGATCCCTTGAGCCCAGGAAATCAAGGCTTCAGTGAGCTATGACTATGCCACTATGCTCCAACCTGGGTGACAAAGCCAGACTCTGTCTCTAAAATGAAAAAGGGGGAGGGGCAAGATGGCCACTTAGAAGCAGCCAACTGGTGCCTTTCTCGTGGAACAAACCAAGGAAGGGAGCCCCAACAGTTGGAGACTCCTAGCAGTTGTAGCAGGTTGAGATGAAGGAGGCATCCCACAATTCTCAAAGGAACAGAGGGACCCATGGAAAGCAGGGAGGAGAGAGAACAGGCAGCCTGTGTTGGAGCCAGGAACCTCCCTCTGTGTACTACCAGAGCCCACGTGGAGCTGGGAACCCCTTGAGCTCTTAACCTGAGAACTTGATTCCCTCAGGCTGCACTTGACAGCTCCTAGGCTAGGAGAAAATGGGATCCCCAGCTGCCTTTATTTGCAGATTTCACCGATTCCTCATTTCCTGTTTGGGGCAAGTTGCAATGAGAGATATCATTGCTGAATGAACTTTTGAGTTCTAAATCCAGCCAACCTCCAGCAAGGGAAGGGAAGCCAAGGCAACCCCTATTATCTTGGTAATCCTCTCTTCCCACACAAACTCTTCTGTGCAACAGATAGTGCTGCCATTCTTGTGGTGCTGCCATAGTGGCCAGGGGACCTATCTCCACTCATGATCCCCACTGAGTGTACATAGTCAGAGAGCTGGAACCCAGACCAGTGGGACCCAGCCTGTGAATAAAACCTTCCTGTTGAATGAAACTTTAAGTTCTGAGCACAGACAGCAGGGGATGGGGGGAGGGGAATCTGTCATCCTGGCAGCCCTTCTCTCCTCTCGTGAACTCTTTTGTACAACAGAGACAGCTTAGTCATCCCCAAAGTGTGGCCAGACCCATTTCCTGCTGGGGCAGCCAGTCATATTTGCAGGTGGGGTGTTGGGTGGTAGTCCAGTCCAACCTAGCCTTCTTCCCTGACCAACTTTCCACTCTCACCCCCTTGAAAGCTCAGGGACTGAGGAACTTGGGAGCTTCCATAACTCCACCCACCGTCTAGGCCATCTGTGCACTCCCTGGGGAAACAAAGGCCATGATATTTTAAAAATAGTCATTTTATATGTGTTTGTATATACATGTGATTATATTACTATATTATATTATACATACTCCATATATATATATACATACATAAAATCATAGCTGGTTACCTGGAGAAGGAGATAAAAACAAAACCTATGTCACAGTACATCTCACAGACTAGTTCATAGACTGAGGCATTAGAGAGCCTCTCCAGAGGGTTCCCCAGAGATATTGGTGATTAACTCTCCTTAGAATTCAATCCTTGCACCTTTACATCACTGGATACCTCTCAGGCACCCTACAGCACCAGTCAAATGGTGGCAGCCTCATAAGGCAGCTAGACCCAGAAGAGCAGCAGGACCCCACAGTGGCTGGGCCCTTATGGATTACGACCCTCAGAGAAAAGGGGAAAACACAGTAGGGGAGCACCTTGTGGGACAAAAAAAAAAAAAAATCCCACAAATGGCCTTCTCAATAGTAGCAACCTTATACAACTAACAAATAACAAATGAAAAGAGAAGTGTCTGCCCTCACAGATGAGAAAGGACCAGCAAAAAAACACCAGTAATCTCTAAAGTCTTAATGAGTTGACGTCCACCAAAGGACTTCCCAGATCCCAAGCAATGGAGCTCATTCAGAATGACCTGTCCGTAATGACAAGCATTAAATTTAGAATATGGATGGCAAAATCACTCAAGGAAAACCATGAGAAGATGGACATATAGGTAATCCAGGTAATGAAAACACTTCAGGAAGTGAAAGTGAAAGCTGAGCTGGCCATTTAAGAGAGGTACAATCTGAACTCCTGGAAATGAATTTTTTCCTGTAATTTCAAAACACAATGACAAGCCTGGGCAGCAGAATCAACCAGGCAGAGGAAAGAATCTCAGAACTTGAGGATCAAATGTTGAGCTACCAAGTCCAACAAAAGCAGGAGAAAAGGCTTAGGAAGAGTAAGCAAAGCCTATGAGAGCTTTAGGATTATGTCTAAAGACCAACGATGGTTTATTGCATCCTTGATAGAGAAAGGGAAACTGAGAACACTTTGGAGGAAGCCCTCTAAGAGGTCATCCAAGAAAATTTTCCTCATCTCACCAGAGAGGTGGTCATGATGCAAGAGATCCTGAGAACTCCTGTGAGGTACTACATGAGAAGACAATCCCCAAGACACATCATAATCTCTTTCTACAAGGTGAGTATGAAAGAAAATCCTAAAAGCAGCTAGAGAGAAGAGACAGACCACCTACTGAGGAAGACCCATCAGAATTGCAGTAGATTGCTCAGCAAAAACTCTACAAGCCAGAAGGGACTGGGGTACCATCTTTAATAATCTTAAAGAAAAGAAGTTCCAGACAAGAATTTCCTACCCCACCAAGCTAAGCTTCATTAATGAACGAGAATTAAATTTCCTCCCAAACACCCAATCCCTAAGAGAATATGCTATATCCAGACCACCCCTTCGGGAGATGCTTAAAAAGTTTCTAAGCAAAGAATCAAAAGAACAATTCCATTCAATGCAAAAGCTTAGGCAAGCCCAGCCTTTACAGACAATACAAATCAACCATAAAATCTAAAAAGCAAAGCAGCCTCTTAATAGCAAAATGGCAGGAACATACTCCCACATATCAATAATTAACAAACATGAATACACCACTCAAGAGACATAGAGTGGCAAATTGGGTAAAGAAACATGCCTTCTGCCTTCAGGAAACTCATCTCACTGCAGATGACACCCACAAGCTCAAGGTAAAAGGCTGAAGAAAAATCTTCCAGGAAAATGGAAAACAAAAAAGAGTAAAAGTAGCTATTCTCATATCAGACAAAACCAACTTTAAAACAATGAAAGTTAAAAAGGACATTGAAGGACTCTACAGAATGATAAAAGGCTCGATCCATCAGCAAGAAATATCCATCTTGAATATTTACACATCCAACTTAGGAGCACCCAGATTTATAAAACAATTGCTATTTAAACTAAGAGAGGACATAGCCAGCCATACAATTATAGTCGGGTACTTTAATATCCCACCAACAGCATTAGGTAGACCACTGAGGCAAAAATTAACAAGGAAATCCAAAACCTTATCTCAACACTCAACCAATTGGACCTAATATGCATCTACAGAACACTTCACAGAGAAAAAAAAAAACACAGAATATACATTCTTTTCATCAGGACATGAAACATTCTCCAATATCTACCACATACTAGGACAAAAATCAAGCATGAACAAATTTCTAAAGGTCAAAATCATACCAAGCATCTTCTCAGACCACAGTGGAATAAAAATAAGTATAATCACAAACCAAGAACCACCCCCCAAATAAATACAAGTACATGGAAATTAAACAACATGCTTCTGAATGATTTTGGAAGTTAACCCAGCAATCAAGGCAGAAATAAAAAGATTGTTAGAAATAAATGAAAACAAAGGCACAACACATCAAAACTCCTGATATACCAGGAGACAGCGCTGAGAGGAAAGTTTATAACATTGCATGCACATGTTGAGAAAATAGAGGAATCTCAAGTAAGCATCAAATGTTGCACCCGAGACTGGAAAAACAAGAGTAATCCAATCCTATAATTAGTAGAAAAAATGGAAATTATTAAAATAAAGTCACAGTTGAATGCAATAGAGACCAAATAATTATTCAAAGGATTTATGAAATGAAAAACTGGTTCTTTGAAAGGATAAGTAAGATTGATATACACCTGGCCAGATTTAAAAAAAAAGAGAGAAAATTCAAATAAACACAATTAGAAGACAAAGATGATGTTACAACTGACTGAAAAAATCCAAAAATTGGGATTACTACAAACATCTGTATGTGAATAAGCTAGAAAATCTAGAGGAAATGGAGGAATTCCTACCATTACATAACCTCCCAAGATTGACAGAGGAAGAAATTAAAACCTAAACAGACCAATGACAACTCAAGAAATCAACTCAGTAGTAAGAAACCTCTCCATCACAAAAAACTCTGGTCCAGATAGTTTCTCAGCTGAATTCTCTAAGACGTACAAAGAAGAAAGCTGATACCAATCCTATTGAAAGTTTCTAGTAATCAAGAATAAAGATATTCCCTTATATCCCCAAATGGCAAAGACCCAACAAGAAAACTACAGAGCAATTTCTAGATGAACATAGATGCAAAGATTCTAGCAAATTGCATCCAACAGCACATTTCAAGGATCATCCATCACAACCAGATAGGCTTCATTCCTGGGATGCAAGGCTGGTTCAACATACATAAATCAATAAATGTAATCTAGCACATAAACAGGTATAAAACCAAGAACCACATAGTTATCTCATTAGATGCAGAAAAAACATTTGATAAAACACATCTCTTTTGAACTAGAAACGCTTGAACACCTAGGCATCAAAGGAAAATTCCTCAAAATAATGAGAATCATAGATGTCAAATCTACATCCCACATTATACTTAATGGGCAGAAGTGAAACGTATTTCCCCTAAGAACTGGAACAAGACAAGGACCTCACACTTTACTTCAAGGCTCCAGTAACCCAAACAGCATGATGGGGCACAAAAATAGATACATGGATTAATGGAATAGGACAGAGAATCCAGAAATAAAAGCTTGTGGCTTCAACCAACTTATCTTTGACAATGCTAACAAAAACAAACATTGGGGGAAAAGATTCTGTGTTAGCAAAATAACTGACTAAGCACATGCAAAAGAATGAAACTGGACGCCTACCTGTCACCATATACAAAAATTAACTCAAAATGGATCAAGAACTTAAATGTGAAGAAATGTCAAATGTTAAGTGTCTTTTAAAAAAACTTAAACTTATGGAACACTCTTCTGGACATCACAGTAGGCAATGAATTCATGGCCAAGGCCTCAGAAATAAATGCAGCAAAAGCTAAGATTGACAGATGGGACCTTATCAAGCTAAAAGTTTTTGCATAGCAAAAGGAACCATCAAAAGAGTGAAGAGACAGCCCACAGAATGGGAAAATTTTTTTTCAAGCTATGCATCTGACAAAGCCCTAACATTCAGGATCTACAAGGAACTCAAACAAATCAACAGGAAAAAAAAACCCATTAAAAAGTGAGCAGAGGACATGAACAGTCACTTCTTAAAGAAAGACATCCAAGTAGCCAACAATCATATTTTTTCAATGCTCAGCTTATGAATCATCAAAGAAGTGCAAGTAAAAACTATGAGATACCACATCAGGATGGCTATCATCAAAAGTCAAAAAACAACAGGTATTGGCAAGGTTGTGGAGAAAAGAGAATGCTTCTTCACTGTTGGTATTGGTGGAAATGTAATGTAGTTCAGTCTTTGTGGAAAGCAGTGTGGCATTTTCTCAACTGAAAAGTGAACTTTCATACAACCCAGCAATCCTACTTCTGGGAATATACCAAGAAAAACATAAAGCTCTCTACCAAAAAGGTACCTGTACATGTAGGTTCATTATAACACTATTCACAGTAGCAAAAACATGCAACTAACCCAGATGCTCATCGAAAGTGGGCTGGATAAAGAATGTGGCACATAAACATGATGGAATAACACACATCCATAAAGAACAAAGTCATGTCCTTTGCAACAACATGGTTGCAGTTGGAGACCATCATTCTAACTATCACAGAAACAAAAACTGAGTACCACATGTTCTTACTTATAAGTGGTCCCTAAACATTGGTTACACGAGCAAAAAGGTGGGAACAGGCATGCTGGGCAATGCTAATGGGGAGAGAGTGGGAGAGGGTATGGGGACACATAACCACCCATTGGGTACCATGTCCACTACCAGGGGAAGAAAGGGCTCACTGGAAGCCCAAACCTCAACTGCAAACAATTTACTTATGTAGCACATCCTCACATGTGCCCCACCACTCTAAAATAAAATAAAAAAGAAAACAAAAATTCTAGACCTGTAAAATCTGTCCCTATCAGCTCCCTGCCTTTTCTTTTTTGAATAATGCTAGATTTTCAACTCATTTTTTCCTACTTTTTCCCATCCTCCTGCACAGTTCATTAAGTCAGCAGAGATTTACTGAGCAACTGTTATGCTTGCTTAATTGAGCACATGTACATATTGTGAACTTATGTTTATAGCACCAGGAATTCATGAATGGTCAGGATATGCCAAGGTATAATAGGAACACACCACAGGGACTATTGAGGTGAGGAAGAAGGTTAGGAAGGGAATTCCCAGTGGAGGGGAACTGTGGTGAGAAAGACATGGTGTAGGCATGAAGTGGGAAGGATGGCCATGGACTAGGAAAGCTGGTGGGTCATGGAGCATGACAACTACTGTGCTAAGCTAGGGTATTTGGAAAGCCTCCCAAGGCTGTGACACCCCCTTAAGGATTTAAAAGGTGGAGAGTGATCAGGTCTGTGCTGGCACCATTCACTTATTTATTGAACAAATATTTACTGACCATTTACTATGTGGTAGGCAATGTTTTAGGCTCTGGGAATTCATTAATGGAAAAACAAATGAACAACCTACCCTTGTGTGGCTTCTACTGTTTTGGTAGTGAAAGATAAACACAACAAACAGCATCAATAAATTGTCCAAGGATTATATTAACTGCTGGGGATCAAGTGAAGAAGGGTAAGGGTATTGGGAGTGACTAGGGCAGTTCTCACAAAGAAGGAGATGCTGGAGCTGAGACTTGACAAGCAGCCACACCTGTGTTGCTCTGATTTTACAGAAGTAGAATGTTTGTAAAAACTGGCGTGTCCTTTGTATGCCTGAATAAAGTATGAGATGAAAAATTAATCTGTTTGATGGCAAAATGCCCACTCTACCCTGCTATCTAGCTGCCTTCAAAGTAGCTTTTGTTTCAGGTGACTTTTCACGTCAGGGCAGAGTGGGGGCTCTGCATTTGTGTCTTGTTGCAGTACCTGGGATGGTGGGGAGCTGGTGGTCACATTGTGGGTGGTTCTTGTTTGCTCTGTACCAAAGCAGCTTTTGTGTCCTTGTAATGAGAGTGAGTCACATGTCTTTGTCATTGTTCTTGGAGTATTATTTTGAAGTTAATAAGATATATGTATATATGTGCATACACAAGGTGTGACAATTAAGTTCACGAACTCATCCTAGAAAAAGTGCTACATACCTCATTGCTGAATATCACTATGGTTACCTTTGAAGTCCTACCCTTGGGAAGCTATGCACCAATGCCGAGACTAGTCCACTCATCCAAGTAATTTTGGAACTCTTTTTCGGGAATGGCCCTCAGAGCTGTTGTCATATTACCCTTGATGTCCTGAATGTTATCAAAATATCTTCCTTTCAATATTTCCTCTATCTTTGAGTAAAGAAAAGAGTAATTGAGGGCCATATCAGGTGAGTAGGGAGGGTATTCCATTATTTATTTACTGGCTAAAAACTCCCTCCTGACAGTGCTGTGTGAGCTGGTGTATTGCTGTAATGTACGAGCTCTTTTAGGACCCTTTTTACACCCTTCTTATGACAATGTTTTCAGTTAAGATTTTCCTGTTTCTCTATCAATGTTTATGTGGTCTACTATGCTTCTCACAGTCAGCTGACAGTTTTGAATCACAGTTCAACAAATTTTTGCGATATTTTTGTCAGTTCTGCTCATTATTGGTTGTCTTGACCTCTCTTCATCAGTGATGCTTTCTCTCCCCTCAGAAAAATATTTAATCCATTTGTATGCTGCCATTTTCTTCATGGCATTATCCCCATAATCTTGGACTAACATATCCCTGATTCCACTTCCACTCTTGCCAAGTTTAATGTTTGTTCATCACTCTAATTCAAACTTCAACATTCTCATGATGACAGCTCTGATGGCCATTTCAGAAAAAGAGGTCCAAAATTGCTTTGATAGGTGGACTAGGTGCTGGCATTGTGCACAGCTTCCCAAGGGAGTACTTCAAAGGTGACTGTAGTGATATTCAGAAATGAGATGTATGTAGCACTTTGTCTAGGATGAGTTCATGAACTTGTTAGACCTCGTGTGTGTGTGTGTGTGTGTGTGTGTATCTTAGAGGATGAAGATAGGGAAAATATATTGCAACAACTTGAGTTCAGTGATGCTAAAAAGAATCCACTAGATGTTCAGAATCCCAACCCCCCCACTCCCTCTAAAATATAAGCACCATATACCATATTCTGTTTCTATAATCCATCTTCCTAAGGATGTGTTTCCTGTACTTAAGAACACAATTTCAACTTGCAGAAAAAGTTCTTTTTTTTTTCTCTTTTAATTTTTATTTTGAAATTGTGGGGTACAATTCAGTGTTAGGTATACAAATGTTCATCATGCAGGTACCCTTGTTGATGAGGTGTGCCCCCCCTTCCCCAGGTGGATATTGACTACTGTCAATCCTAGCTCCCCACTCCCCCAACCCCCTCCCTGCAGTTTCCCACTACTTTCAATCCCTTTCTTACAGTAATACAGTAGTTGTTCAAGGTCCACTTATGAAGGAGAACATGTGATACTCAGATTTTTGTTTCTGTGAAAGATCACCCAGTATTATAAACTCTAAGTCCATCCAGGTTGCTGCAAAATGGCCTAACAGCTTAGGTTCCCAGAAGTTAACACTATTCATTAAATCTCGCCAATGGGCAAGATTTATTTGAAAGATTAGAAATCACCTGGGACCTGAAATTGGCTTCAT
>CAUYQG010083023.1:0-50161 GCA_963574415.1 Tarsius wallacei
CCTGCCTATTGGAAATTTATCTATGTCTAACCTGTGCTAGATCCAAAGCATGTCAGGGGTAAAATATAAGCAAAAATGACTATGCCACGGCAAAAGGCTAAACTAAGTAAATTCTAGGTTTCTATAGGTATCTCCTTTCATATATCTTTATTATTGTTATTATTGTTGTTGTTGTTGTTGCTGTTGTTATTGTGAATAGAGATAGGGTCTTGCTGTGCTGCCCCGGCTGTTCTCGAACTCCTGGGTTCGAGCAATCCTCCTGCCTCAGCCTCCCAAAGTGCTAGGATTACAGGTGTGAGCCACTGTGCCTAGCCTATTATTTTTTTAAATCTGTGTTTTTTTTTTTATTTGGATATAGGATCTGACTGTGTTGTGAGCTGGTCCAACAAATATTAGAATAGAAGATTCTCCTAGCACCCCTATCTACTACAGTTTTAGGAGCTCTGTCTTAGAGACCAGGGACAGAAACCAAATATGTATTTCTTATTATTATTTTGTTTTTATTTTAAATAGAGACAGTCTTGCTATGTTGCCCACCCTGATCTCAAACTCCTGGGCTCAATGGATCCTCCTTCCTCAGCCTCCCTAGTAGCTGGGATTAGAGGCCTGTTCCACTACGCCCAACTTATATTTCTTATTATATCATGATATCACACACCCACACATACACTGACACACTAAAATGGACCTAACTTCTTTTCTCTGTCAACAACTCTACTGTGTCAGTTACCACTTCCTGCATTTTTGCATTCAAACTGGCTATTCCTTGTCTCGATGCTCCCTCTCTCGCCACTCCCTCTGTCTCTTGCTAGCCCCTCATTCTTCAAGTCTCTCACATGGATCGCTGTCTTACTCTATTCATATCTCTGCTCAACTGTCACCTCCTGAGAGAGGCCTTCCCGACGCCTCCTCTAAATTAGGACCTCCTGTGCTCTGTTGGTTCTCTACCTCTTTACCTCCCTTACTTCTCTCCATTGCTCTTAGCCCCACTTGAGAATACTTGGCTGTTTCTGATCATCCATCGTGCCCACGTGAACTCCATGTGCACAGGGACTGTCTGTTGTCCTCAGCCTATCCTTAGTGCCTGGCACATGGTAGATGCTCAATAATTATTTGCTGAACAAGTGAATAGTCATTGCCATGCTACACTGTCATCTGTATCAGAAGTGCCTGGAAGATAAAAGCAGTATCATTGTCTGAAAATGTGGCTGAAAGATGAAGGTCAACAGTGAAGAGCAAATTTCCCAGGGTCCACACAACTCGGCTTCACTTACAGTCAGAGGTTGGTGAGCATTTCCTATCTGCCAGGCACCATCGGACACTCTCACGTCCGATGTTTCCTCTAAAGTCACAGCGATTTTCACATCCTCAAGCTAATATTCCAGCTAGAACCTTGGGACTAAGACTAGGAACCCTGGGAAAGTTCCACAACTCCTCCAACAGCTACCTCTCTTCCTGTCACTGCTTTCTCCCCCCAGCCCCTTCTTTACCCATGGTCTCTTCATCCCTGCTGTGCTCATCACTCATCTGAGATCAGAGCACCTCTGCCCAGCTCCTTTGACTTTCATTCATTCATCCACTCATTCATTCACTCACTCTGTCCTGAGTCATCTTGTGTCCTTCAAAGCCTGGCTCATGGTGAGGAGATACTTGCCTTCTCTACCTGTATGCTGTGCTCCTTGTAATTCCTTGTCCTAAAGTAGTCTGCTTTCCCTTTCCCTCCCTATGGCCCTGATTTCCCAACCTTGGAAGGACTGGCATAATCCGCTTTACCCATGGGAAAGAAGCAGCTATGTCGAGCTGCCACTATTCCACGTTTTTCCTCCAGTGTCCACTGCTGCCACCCTCCACCCAGCTCATATACTTTGCGTTGCTGACTTTGGCCTTTGATTTATCTTCTCCAAACCCATCTTCCCCTTAATGACATTTCTGCTACTCTGGAGTCATGGTAGAGTGGAATGAGCACTGGACTAGGAGTCTGAAGAGCTCATTTGCTGGCCTCACTCTCCCATGTAGCCGCAATAAGACCTTGGGAAATCACTGAGCCCCTCTAAGACCTTGTTTCTTCATCTGGAATGTGGCAATCATGATACCCACCCTACCCGACTACTTCCCAGGGTTTATTCAGTAATGGAATGAAATGAGGTCTGCACTTATCAAGTTTTCTTACAAACCATGACCAGGTATAGATGCCAGGTATTAGTGGAATTACCGTCTCTCAGCTGTTCTACTGCATGCCAAACTTCAGCTCTCATTGCCACTCAGAGTCTGTAATCTCATGACTTCACTTGTCTTCTGACTCGGCCTGGACCCTAAAAGCAGTATTTTCTTCAGTCTTTGTACCAATAGCCTGAGAACTCTTTGATTCCTTGACCTACTGTCATGCCTCTTTGGTCAGTTCTCAATCCTAACGAACTCCTACCAGATACTCATAACTTCTATGCTGCTGAAAAAAACCTTGCTCCTTCAAATACTTCTTCATGTGTTTTGTGTGGGTATCTGTCTCTCTCCCTCACTCCTAAATTTTCTCTACCCCAAATATGCTTCATTAATTCTTACTTTCTTTCTTTTTTTTTTTTTGAGTTGAAGTCTCACTCTGTCACCCCGGCTGGAGGGCAGTGGCACTTTCCCTGCCACCATGGTCTCAACCTGCTGGGCTCAGGAGATCCTTCTGCCTCAGCTTTCCAAGTAGCTGGAATTACAGGCACACACCACCATGCCTGGCTAATTTTTTGATTTATTGCAGAGATGAGGTCTTGCCAAGTTGCCCAGGCTGGTCTCAAACCCATGGGCTCAGGCGGTCCTCTCACCTTGGCCTCCCAAAGTCATGGGATTATAGTTGTGAGCCACCACGCCTGACCTAAAAGCCAAACTTCTATCTCTCAAGGATCTCAAAAGACTCTAATCTAATGGCCACAACTGAGCAATGATTATGTTACCCCATGAAATGGCTGGCCTTCTCCTGAAGCATGAAAGACAATGAATCAGTGCCTAAGATGGCATAGAATTCCAAGTTAGTGGGAATAAAAATATATCCATTGAATATTTTCAGAAGTGATTTCCCATAAGAAATGAACTTGTTGAGAAACTGTATGTTGTTAAAGATAAACAATACTGGCCCTAGTTAAAGTGGCAAGGATGGATTTTAATCAGTAATAACTACTGTAAAAGGGAAAAGAGTCCAGTGTGAACTGAACTCAACATCCATTTATAGGGAGGTGACTGGGTGTTTTAAGGGAAGAATGAGTGAAGATGAAGGGGAATGATAGGAGATTGAGCAAAGTCAGGGAAATGAAAAATTACAGATATCTATAAGGGGGTGCTGATGCTTGTGAAATCCAGCTGGGTTTGCTCACCAGCACTATTGAAGTTAGGCTCCTCCCCTTCCACAGAGGCTGGGAGCCTGGGGCCCTATCTTCAGATGTTGGTGGGAACACATTTTTCTGGCAGCCTTGGTTTTCTCAGGCAGGCCCTTTAAGGGTGGCTAGGGGCCTCTTAGAGACGTGGCTCTGAGCTCTTAGAAGCTATGACAGTGTTTGTTCAAGTCTTTAGGACAAGACTGAGGCTTAGTGAAGAGGGCTTAGAGGAGCCAGGTTAGAGTTTGGTCAAGGATGGGGTTTTTGTATTTCTCATAAATTTGTTTGTGCTTATTGTATTTTGAGTGATATAAGAGATTAAGAGATTTCCAAGTGTAATTTTGACCACATGTGATTTTTTTTCCTTCCACACTAAAAACTTAAAAGTAGAATTAAGATTTTACTACTGTCAGGTGCAGGTGGCTCATGTCTATAATCCCAGCACTTTGGGAGGCAGAGTGAGAGGATTGCCTGAGTCCAGGGGTTCGAGACCAGCCTGGGCAACTTGGCAAGATATTGTCTTTACAATAAATCAAAAAATTAACCTAGTGTGGTGGCATGCGCCTGTGGTTCTAGCTACTTGGAAGACTGAGGAAAAAGAATCACCTGAACCCAGCAGATCAAGGCATGATGGTCATGAGCACTCTAGTCTGGGTGACAGAGTGAGAAACCTACTCAAAAAAAAAAAAAAAATACAATTTTACTACCTAATATTTCACCACTTAAAGATAACAAGTAGAGCCAGGTGCAGTGGCTCACACCTGTAATCCCAGCACTTTGGGAGGTGGAGGCAAGAGAATTGCCTGAACCCAGGTATTCGAGACCAACCTGGGCAACATGGCAAGACCTTGTCTCTACAATCAATCAAAAAATTAGATGGGTATGGTGGTGCATGTCTGTAGTTCTAGCTACTTGGAAGGCTGAGGTGGCAGGATCACCTGATCTCAGCAGGTTGATGCTGTGGTAGTAATGAGCGTGGCACTACACTCCAGCCTGGGTGACAATGTGAGACTCGGACTAAAAAAAACCAAACAAACAAGAAAAGATAACAAATATAAGTATTTTAATGAGGCTTTTAAAATATATATTTCTATATGCATATACATCACCAGTGATACAGGTTCAAATTTTTAAAAAATGTATATATATTTCACCCAAATATCATAGTTCATATATAGTACTTTTTTTTTTTTTTTTTGGGTTGGCGTCTCACTCCGTCGCCCAGACTGCAGCCTCGACCTGCTGGGCTCCGGCGATCCTTCCACCTCAGCCTTCCGAGTAGCCGGAACTACAGGCACGCGCTACCACGCCCGGCTAATTTTTTTTGATTTATTGTAGAGATGAGGTTTTGCCTGCCCAGGCGGGTCTCGAACCCGCGGGCTCAGGCAATCCACTTCACCTCAGCCTCCCAAGGCGCGGGATTACAGGCTGAGCCACCGAGCCCGGCTTATAGCACTTTTTATAACCTGCTCTTTTGCACTTAATAATATGTTGTAGACATTTTTTCATGTCCGTAAACATAACAAACAAGCCCCTTTTAATGCTGAGAAATAGGTCATTTTATGTATACTCCAAAAGTTATCTTTCAATTATTTAATCAGTTCTGCTTAACATCTAGATTATTTCAGATGTTTTTCAAATATAAAAACAGAAGTGAGCATTCTTGTACTTACATTTTTTTCTTTTCTGTTTTGGAGTTAAGCTTCCACTCTGTCACCCAGGAAGGAGTGCAGTGGCACAGTCATGGGTCACCGCAGCCTTGACCTCCTGTGTTCAGGTGACCTGACTCTTCTGCCTCAGCCTCTTTAGTAGCTGAAACTATAGATGCATGCCACCACACCCAGCTAATTTTTACATTTTTTTGTAGAGATGAGGCCTCGCTATATTACCCAGGCTGGTCTTGAACTCTTGGTCTCCAGTAATCCTCCCACCTCAGACTCCCAAATTGTTAGGATTACAGGTGTGAGCCACCATACCCAGCATTGTGCTTACACTTTTATCCAGCCGTGCAATTATTTCCTTAGGGTAGATCCTCAGAAATCAGAGAGATGGTCAGGGGGTTGGCTTGTTCTGTGTTTTGGTACATTATGCTAAAGCTGTCTCCAGGAAGTGTGCACAGGGCACAGAGCCTGTTGCTTCACATCTGCCAAACAGTTTCAGTCATCTTTCATCCTTGCCAGCCTCACTGGCAATAAGTGATACCTCTTTGTTATTGTAATCAGTGTTTCTCTTATTAGAAACAATACTGAATGTTCTTTTTCATATTTCAATTGGGTAATTTATCTTTTTTTAGCTTGCCCACTCAGGCACTTGCCCATTTTCCAATTCAGTCTTTAAAACATTGATTTGTAAGAATATGCCTATGTACATCATATATGTATGATTTTAACCACTTTTGAAACATTGTAAATATTCCCCATTTTGCAGTCATATGAAGAGATTTTCCATCTGTCTCTCATTCTTGTTTATGTTCTTCTGTTGCTGTGTAGGAATTTCAAGTTCACAGACATTCACATGTGTTAATATTTCCCCCTACAATTTCTGGGTTTAGTGATTAGGATTATGAAAATACCCACTTCTGCTTCCAGAACTTCTGTGGCCTCTTCTTTTTTTGAAGGGGAAGCAGGGAAGGTAAACTTTTGGTTGAAGCATAACACATGGAAAGGCCCACATCATAAGTGTCCAACTTACTCAATCTTCACAAAGTGGCCAGGTGTGGTGTCTCATGCCTGTAATCTCAGCACTTTGGGAGGTGGAGGTGGGAGGATTCCCTAAGCCCAGGGGTTTGAGACCAGCTGGGCAACTTGGTGAGACTTCATCTCTACAATAAATCAAAAAGTTAGCCGGGCTTGGTGGCGCACGCCTGTAGTTCCAGTTATTTAGAAAGTTGAGGCAGAAGGATCACCTGAGCCCAGCAGGTCGAGGCTGCGGTGGCTGTGAGCGTGCCACTGCACTCCAACCTGGGAGGCAGAGTGAGACTTTGACTCAAAAAAAAAAATTTTTTTTCACAGAGTGAATGCATCCCTGATTCTGACCCAGAAATCCTGCCATGCCCTCTTTCAGGCCATTGGAGTTTGTTGAGGCATGAGATCAGATGTAGGAAATATGTAGTTTTATGATTTCCCAAGCGGCAAGCTGGTTGTCACAACACTATTTATTGAACAATCCATTTTTTTACTCATGGGTTAGAAGTGTCTGCTTGCTTATGTTCTCACAATTATTTGGCCTATTTTCAGCTCACTGTTTTTAGTTCATTGATCAGTCTGCTTCAGTCATTGTTACATTCTTTCCACGAACCTAATGAGACTTATAGCACATTTCCAAAACCCATCTCATTGCTCTCCTTTCTCAGATGTGCCTTAGAATCTTTTAGTTACAGTCTGCCTTTTCTGTCTGCCCAAATTCTATTAAGACTTTAACTGTCAATTTGTTAAATGTATCAGTTCAGAAAAAATGGACTTTTTTTCTTACAATGTTGTCTACCTATCTAAGAACAAGGTCTGTCTCTCCATTTGTTCAATTCCCCTTTCTCTGCCTTTCACTGGGATTTTATTGTTTTCTTCAAATAGATTCTGCATGTCTTGTTAAGTTTATCCTTAGGCGTTTTATGGCTTTTTGTTGATTATTTTCTTTCATTATAAGTTCTATATTAACAATCTAAATAGTTATCTGTATTTAGAAGGCTATTGATTTGTCTTGTCCATTGATTGTTAAATAGTCAGCTTACTGAACGTATCCCAAATGGTTTCTCATTTGAGTCTCTGGAGCTTTTCAGGTTTATAATCGTATCCTTTCTATGATTTCAATCTCCCTCAATGCTAAATCCTTCTAGTCGGCAGTTTAATGTGCTTCGGATTCCACAGCCTGCAAACTGTAAACTCAGCCCCACTCACTATCTGTTTCCTCCTCTTTCCAGCAAAACTCCTTAAAAGGGTTCCCCTTCCTCTCCAAGTCCTGCCCTCCACTCATTCCTTCACCCCCTCCAACCTGACTACAGCCATCTCTACTCCACCAAAATGATTCCTGATGAGGTCTCCAGTGACCTTTGTGTCTCAAAATCCAGAGGCCATTTTAATCCCTCGTCGCACTTGACCTTTCCCCTACGTGATGGGCTGCGGGCCAAGCTCTCCATTTGCGTCTCTCCATTCTCTTCCAGTGGGTTCATCATTTAAGCACTTGTGGGTTTCCTCTGACCTCTTTGGCTGCTTCTTCTCAGTCTCTTTGTGGCATGTCTTTGTCCACTCTTTCTTTCTTTTGTTGTGCATTTCTTTCTTTCTTTTTTTTTTTTTTGAGTTGGAGTCTCACTCTGTTGCCCAGACTGGAGTGCAGTGGCCACTCCTGGCCACTGCAGCCTCAACCTGCTGGGTTTCGGCGATCCTTCCGCTTCAGCCTTGCAAGTAGCTGGAACTACAGGCGCGCACTACCACACCCGGCTAATTTTTGATTTATTGTTGAGATGAGGTCTCGCCAAGTTGCCCAGGCAGGTCTTGAACCCACGTGCTCAGGCAATATACTCACCTTGGCTTCCCAAAGTGCTGGGATTACAGGCTGAGCCACCAAGCCCGGCCTGTTGTGCATTTCTAATTGCCCAGTACTGGATCCTTTTCTTATGTTACTCTCCTCGGGATTGATATCATCCATTTTTATGATTCAATTACCAAACTTAAGCTTGTGACTCTGAAATGTGTATCTCTAGTCTAGGCCTTGTTTCTGGGCTCCAGATCCATCCATCTGATTACCTCCTCAACATTTTCACTTGGATGTCTCAAAAGCATCTTCACTCTAGCAGGTCTGAAATTAAACTCCTGACGTTTCTCCCTGAACATACTCTCTTTCCACAGCTTCTGTCGGTGAATGGCATCACTGTTCAACCTGGGGTCATCCTTCTCTATTCTCTCTTTCATCTTCTTAGTCAATCCCCAAGGCATGTGGGTTTACCCTCTGAATGCACCCTGAATCATTCATCCTACTGCTTTTCCGCTACCAGCAGCACTCTGGTTCCACTACTGTCACTGTTCCCTGGACTGCTGAAATGGCATCCTGACTGGTTTTTTGTGTACTCTACTTCAGCTCATCTTCCTACTGTATCCATGCAGATCTCACATCACTCTTGTGTGTATGACCTTCTATCTCTTCCTCTTCCTCTTAGATAAAGACCAAAATCCTCCTTGTGGTTCACAGGACTTCACCAGTGAGGCCCTGCCTTAGCTCCAGCTGCTGTAACACCACAGACCGTGTGGTTTACACAGACATTGATTTCTCACAGTTCTGGAGGCTAGGAGTCTGAGATCAGTTTGCCAGCATGGTTAGGTTCTGGTGAGGTCCCTCTTCCTGGCTTGTGGGCAATCTTCTTCTTGCTACGTGTTCACATGGTGGAGAGAGAGCTCTGGAGGCTCCTCTTCTTCTTACAAGGGCACTGATTTCCACCCTGGTGATTTCATCAGGAACTAATTACTTCCTGAAGGCTCTGCCTCTAAATGTCATCACACTGGGAGTTAGGGCTTCAACAAGTGGATTTATGTGAGGGACACAGACATTCAGACCATAACAGGCCCCTGCTTGTACGTTCTCTCTGTTGTCTTAGCTATAGTTCCTGTAATGTATCAAGAGGGCTGCAGTTATTTTCTCACCTTTCCCTTGCCCTGGAAGCCCTTCCCTCCATTCCACCCCTTCAGTTAGCCAGGATTCATTACCTCCTTAGGGATGTGCTTCCCAATGCCCATGCTCTGCTGTGAGCTCTTATGGCACCTTGATGCTTTCCTCCACATCACTTAACAGATGGTAATTTCCTATTTATTTGCCAGGCTATTTAAAATTGATCTCGTCCAACAGAACTTATGTTATGACCAAGTAAGCGAGGATAAGTCACGCCAGCAAACTGAGTTTAATTAATTATGAGTCCTTTATTAACATGCGGGTCAAGAGCAGGCAAACGCCAGAAAAACTCTTGACAAATTAGTGGAGTTTGTGACAAGTTTTTATAGGCAAAATTTGCAGTGTTGGCTACATAGCAACTTAGTAACCATAGCAACCATTACTAACAACTTGGCAACTAAAATGAGAACTTTTGATTGTTAGGGAGTTTTGATTAATTTCATGTTGTAGGTATAGCCGGTGCCCGGAAAGTCCCTAGAGTTCTGCTAACAAGATATAGTTTAAGGTAGTTACACAGAGACAAGGTAGAAGAATTATTTCACAATGGTTAGGTCACTAACAAAATATAAGAACAAGATATGAAAATGTAACAATGAGGTTTTGCAAAGCGTAACATTTGATTTCAGTTAACAAAGCATACAATTACATGAAACTTATGGGTAAGGAGTTTTGTAACAGTCAGCAGGAAACCGTCAGCATGACCTGCCCAAAGGGGACAAAGCTGGGGGTCTGTGGTCATGGGAACGTTACTGTAATCACACATAGGCACTGAGGAATGATTCTTAGTTCAGGCAGGCAACTAAGACGGAAGTTTTGAACAAAATGGAGTAAACTGGTTGATACTTTTTTTTTTTGCTAGCAATTTGATTTTATTAACTGATTTAGCACATTTCACTTACTCCCCATGACGACCAAGACATAAGCATATTTTTTGCTAATTTTTGTCTTCCTAACTCCTACTACAGTGTCTCCTACTCTAGCAACCTGGCACTCAAAACATTTTGCAAACGGTATTTCTAGCAGGCTGTTTTTTTGTCTATAGAAAACCAATTTGTTTTTTATATTCATTTGTATCTAAATATTTTATGGCAATGTCTTATGGATGAGTTTGGGTCCTTGGAAAATCTGATGACAACATGGAATCGCATATGCAGGAGACTGACCGGAAAACCTCAGGAAGGGGCAGTGGGAGAGTGGGTAGGAGTGGGTGAGGAGAGTCCTCAGGCTGCAATGCAAGTATGGCCCCAAGAGGACCCATGCTAAGCAGAGCCTTTTATTCTGTTAGTGAACCACTTCGTTTTAGTTGCCAGGACTTTATCATTTTTGAATCGATACTTATCAATGAGATGGTGGCTGGGATTGTTTGTGGGTGTGTATTTTACCTCATTAGGTTCCAGAATCATTGTCATCCTGGTTTCCTTAAGAAGACATGGGAAGTTTTATTTTTTCTCTAGACTCTGCTTCTTGGAGATATGAAAGAACTGCTCCCTGAGTGAATCTTGGCATTTTTGAGGATGTGGTTCTTTGGCTATTCTCTCAGTTTCTTTTCTGGTTATTTCTCTTAGTTTTATCTTTTTTTGAGTAAATGTCAGGAAATGTATTCATTGAATATCTTCTTCATTCAAATTTATTAGCAAAGAACTGTGGGGAGTATTCTCTTATTCTTTTTATGATTATTTTCTCTTTTACATTCTTAATTTCACGATTTTCACCTTAATCTCTAACTTTATTTTTTTATATTTTTTGAGTTAGAGTCCTACTCTGTCGCCCAGACTGGAGTGCAGTGGCATATTCCCGGCCACTGCCGTCTCGACCTGCTGGGCTCTGACAATCCTTCTGCCTCAGCCTTCCAAGTAGCCAGAACTAGAGGCGCGTGCTACCATGCTCGGCAAATTTTTTTTTATTTATTGTAGAGATGAGGTCTCACCAAGTTGCCTGGGCTGGTCTCGAACCCACAGGCTCAGGCAATCCACTTGCCTCGGTCTCCCAAAGTGCTGGGATTACAGGCTGAGCCACTGAGCCTGCGCTATTTTTTTTTTTTTCTAAAATGAATTCACTCTTGGATCAATTTATCAACTCCACTTGCTTCTATTTTCTAATTTACTTAGTTAGGCTTTGTTTTTATTAATTCTTTTGCACTAGTTTCTTAGGTTTATTAACTTTTTTCAACTGCTTTGACATATAGTTCTTTTTAAATATTTTATTTTATTTTAAAATTGTGGGGTACAATTCAGGGTTTAGTTCATTTTTTAAATCTATTTTCTGTTAACAAGGTTTACACTCATTTTAAGATTTTTTTCTGAACATAAAAATATACCTGTTGTAAAATTTCAAATATAGAAATGTATAACAGTGTTGATCAGAATTAAGGTTGTTGAGGCAGAAATAAGTTTTAACAGGTTTATTGAAAACCAAATATGATGATAGATGTGGGAAGACACACCAACAAAGTTGGGAGTGTTCTGGAGTCTGTCACAAGGTAACAGATTTCTGTAGGAAAGTTTAAAAGAAGGGAGGAGGACTCCTCACACTGGAGTTGTCTTCCTTTCATTGAAGAAGACAGTACAGAAGTTACAATCATTAACTACAGATCACAACAAACGGGATAAATGTCTACATGCAAGACAGCCAGTGAAATGTCATACTTTAGCTAATCTTAACATGAATCAGCATCCAATTCAGTGTCAGCAGGCTATACATTGTTTAGTACTTTAGTAACTTGAGGAACTTACCATAAGATTTTTTTACTTGGAGACAGAATGTCGTCATTGAGTCACAAGACCTATGGATTAATTTGGAAGCCTGTCTACTTCTAGAGTAAACTGTCAAATGTGACCTGTAGGTTATCATAAGAAAGGAGAAAATTCCTGTAATTCTATTACCAGAGTTGACTACTGTTAATAGTTTGGAGTATATTACTTCAGATGCTTTTGTATACATATATTGTGTCTCTCAGGCTGTGTCTGTGTGTGTACCAGTGATATATGTAGGTGTGTGTATATATAGGTAGATAGCTATGTATGTTTTATATATATGTATATATTAATATATTATACATAGATGCAGATGAGGCAGGCTAGCTAGCTTAGGCTTAGGGAGGAATGGAAAATGAGCTGGAGGTTAAGAAACTTCCTGTAACTTATAACTGACACGAACCTGATATAGTTTCCTGTGGCTTGAAACTGACATAAAACAGATACAACAAAACTAGATAAAAACCAGCTCTCTCTGCCTTCCAGTGCATCTCCCTTTTAGAGATGGCTGGCACTGTCCTATGAGACTGTGTATTTTCAGTTCAAATTAAAGCTCTTCCCTTTACTTTCTGTAACTCATTCTTGAATTCTTTCCTGTGATGGAATCAAGAGTCTGGTCTAAGTACAGTTCAAGGATCACACCCCTGGGGAAAAGACTTTCAACTTCCAAGGAAGTGAAAAGTTGTGGTAGTACTGGGCCTACATGGAGAATGCTCTTTCTCTGTCACTGAGGCGATCCTCCCCAAGCTCAGCAGCATCACATGTATGTTTGTAGATATTTTTACTTCCACACATTAATATCTGCATACATAAGCCCCCCTCTAGGTAAGCGTTCTAAGGAACCTATATGGGCATCCGTGTACCAGCTAGCGTTGTTGTGAAAGGCTGCATTTGGCTTCAGTGATTTTTTTTTGGAGATTCTTTCAACGTTTTTGTAGATTTCAGGATGGGTGATTTACACCATGCTGAGTGTTCAGTTTTTTACCAAAAGCAGCATGACCCCTGTGCCTCACTCTCCCTATTCACTTGATCTTGCTCTGAGCAAATTTTTTTTTTGTTTCCCCACATGAAAAACGTCCTCAAAGGGAAAGGTTTTGCTGATGTGGAAGAGGTGAAAAAAAAATGGCAAAAACACTAGGCATCACAATTGATGAGTTCAAAAACTATTTTGAGGTCAGGCCAGGTGGCTCATTCCTGTAATCCCAGCACTTTGGGAGGCAGAGTCTAGAGAATTGCCTGAGTTCAGGGATTTGAGACTAGTCTGGTGAGTCATTGTCTCTACAGTTAAGAAAAAAGGAAGAAAAAAAAATTAGCCAGGCATGCTGGTGCAGTCCTGTAGTTCCAGCTACTTGGAAGGCTGAGGTGGAAGGATTATCTGAGCCCGGCAAGTCAAGGATGCAGTAGCCATGAGCATGCTACTGCACTCTAGCCTCGGTGACAGACTGGGACTCCAACACAAAACAAAAAACAGGAGCAGTGGAATAGCATCTCCATAGGTGTATTGCATGAAATGGAGAGTATTTTGAAGCTGACTGAAGTTTAAACATGTAAGAATAAATATACAATTTTTTATAAATAAATTCCGCAGTTTTTTTGGGTCCTCCTTATATGCCTATGTAACTATGTTATGGTGACCTGCGGAGGCAGAAGGAACGCACCTCCCCTTCCAAAGTTCAGTCCAGATGTTGAGACTGATGATGTGACACACATGCCAAGAGGGAATGAAAAGGTTTCTCATTTAATTACAAAACTGAGGTCTCATGCACGGAGAGTATGGCAGTCTTCTTTCGCAGGTCCAAGACCTCCTGAAAGGAAGGTGACTGACCTGGGTGTTTATTGTAGTTAGGGTGGACAGTGTGGGGATGCCCGTGCATGGGCAGAGGCTTGCATGGTATAAATCTCCTGCTAGCACCAAAGGAAGGAGTATCCAGGTTTTCTCATCAGCTTGTCCAGATGTTGAGGTACAAGAGAGGAAGGAGGAGTGAGGTTTAAAGGTATCAGTAAAATCAAATGGAGTCAGACACCTCTTTTTTTTTAAAAGTAGAATTTATTAAGACAGAAAAGCTCCCACAATGGGAGGGGACCTGAAAGAGGTTGCCCGTCAGACACCTGTTTACAGTACATATCTACATCCGTGTGAGTCCATATGCACATACATCTGTGTATAAACATCTACATACATCTACATATATAACTACATATTGCAACTGCCTTTTCTCACTAATAATCTTATGTCAATATATGCAGATCAACCGCAGTCTTTCAAGTGTGCATGAATTTCCATTGCACAAATGTGCCACAATTAGATAGCCATTGCCTTGTTGATAAATAAATGATTTCTATTTTATTTTTTCTGCTAATTACAAACAATGGGACAATAAAAATTATGCACAATACACCTTTGTACATGTGCAACTTTTTTAGTTTGTTTTTAAGGAGATGGGGTCTCACTGTGTTGCCCAGGCTGGAGAGGCTGTTCACAGGCATGAGCATGGCTCACTGCATTCTCCATCTTCTGGAATCAAATGATCCTTCTGCCTCAGCTGCCAAGTAGCTGGGACTATAGGCATGTGCCACTTCACACAGTTTATGTACAATTTTAATCATTTTATTGATTGATTGATTCATTGTGGTGATGGGGACTTACTATGTCTCTCAGGCTGGTCTTAAACTCCTGGCCTTAATTGATATTCCCACCTTGGCCTCTCAAAATGCTACGATTATAGGTGTGAGCCACCACATCCAGCCTCTAATCATTTAACATTCAGTTATTGCGCCCCTTTCTGTTCTGGACACTGTTCAAAACAGTCACGATCCCAAATTCTTTGAAGTTACATTCTAGTGGAGAATGGACAAGAGGCAAACAGTTAAATACCATGTCAGATGTTACTAACACTATGAAGACATATAAAACAAGGAAAGGAGCTAGTAAATAGTGATGGGGTGGTTAGGGAGGGCCTCCACAACAGCGCAGAGACCAGTAGGAAGTGAGACTCAAAAGCATGTCAGGGAAAAGCAGAATTTTGTAGAATACGTCTGTTGGATAACTTCTAAGTCAAAGGGTGTACATTTAAAAAATTATGACTCATCTTGTCAGACTGTCTTCTATATTTTTAAAATTTATACACTTCTCAATATAATAACGTATTATAAATGCTTTTTTTTATGAGTCAGAGTCTCACTGTCATCCAGGCTGGAGTGCAGTGGCATGTTCATGGCCACTGCAGTCTTGACCTGCTGAGCTCAGGTGATCCTTCCACCTCAGTCCTCCAAGTAGCTGGGACTAAAGGCATGTGTCACCACACCTGGCTAACTTTTTGATTTATTGTGTAGACAAAGTCTCACCAAGTTGCCTAGGCTGATTTCAAACTCCTGGGTTGAGGCAGTCCTCTTGCTGCCACCTCTCAAAGTGTTGGGATTACAGGCATGAGCCACCATGCCTCACTTATAAATTCATTATTCCCTCCCAACACACACACATTTTTCCATTCCCTGCTGCCCCTGGTTACCACTGTTTTGCTCTTTTCGTATGTATTTGATTTTTTAAAAAAATTTTAAGATTCCACATATAAGTGGAATCATGCAATAATTGTTTTTTTATGCCTGGCTTATTTTACTCAGCACAATGTCCTCCAGACTCAACCATGTTGTCACAAATGACAGAATTATTATTCTTTTGAGTCAGAGTCTCACTCTATTGCCCAGGCTGGAGTACAGTGGCACACTCACAGCCACCACAGCCTCGACCTGCTGGGCTCAGGTGATCCTTCAGCCTCAGCCTTCCAAGTAGCTAGAACCACAGGCATGCGAGATCATGCCCAGCTGATTTTTAAAATTTGTTTACTGTAGAGATGATGTCTCTCCATGTTGCTCAGACTGGTCTCAAACCCCTGAGCACAGGCAATCTTCTCACATCTGCCTCCCAAAGTGCTGGGATTACAGGCATGAGCCACCGTGTCCAGCTAATTTTATTCTTTTTTAAGGCTGAATGTGTCTATATATTGTATGTATACCACATTTCCATCCATTCATCTGTTGATGGACACTTCAGTTGTTTCCATAGTTTGGCTACTGTAAATCATGCTGCAATGAATGTTGAGAGTGAGGTTATCTTTATGAGGTGGTAATTTTATTTTCTTTGGATTTATACCCAGCAGAGGAATTGTTGGATCATATGGCAGTTTTATTTTTAATTTCTCTAAGAACTTCCATACTGTTTTTTGCTTTGCTTTGCTTTGGTATTTTTTTTTTTTTTTGAGTTGGAGTCTCTCTCTCTTTTTTTTTTGTTGGAGTCTCACTCCGTTGCCAGGCTGCGGTGCACAGTGGTACGCTCACGGCCACCCCAGTGTCAACCTGCTAGGCTCTGACGATCCTTCCGTCTCAGCCTTCAAAGTAGCTGGAACTACAGACGCTTGCTACCACACCTGGCTAATTTTTTATTTATTGTGGAGACGAGGTCTCACCAAGTTGTCTGGACTTGTCTCGAATCCACTTACCTCGGCCTCCCAAAGTGCTGGGATTATAGGCTGAGCCACCGAGCCTGGCCCATACTGTTTTTATAATGGCTGCACCAATCTCTATTCCCACTGACAGTGAGTTCCCTTTCTCTATATCCTCACCAATACTTATTCTCTATTGTCTTTTTGATGATAGCTATTCTAACAGGTGTGAGGTGAGAGATCTCACTGTGGTTTTGATTTTCATTTTCCTGATGATTAGTGGTGTTTAGCACCTTTTCATATACATGTCGGCCATTCCTATGTCTTTTTTGGAGAAATGTCTCTTCAGGTCTATAAACATTCTTAAACAAGCACCTCTGTTTCTCCTCATCATCACCAAAAAGGGATAGTACGTTTTTAAATCTGGTGAACAATAAAATATATCATTTCTTAATTTGTACTTTGTTCATTGTTAATAAAGTTGAGAATCTTTTATTATCCATTTATATTTCCTTTAAAAATTGCTTATGTGATTTGCAATTTTTCAACAGGCTGTTAGCCATTTACTACAGATATTTTTGCATTGTTTGCCTTTTGATTTTACTGTCAAGTTTTTGGCATGCAAAATTTTAAATTTGTATTTAGTCAGTGTACCAATTATTTTCACTTAGGGTGGTTGTTTCCTGTCATGCTTAAATGGCCTTCATCACTTTCATTCATTCATAGTTCTAAAAATACTTATAAAACATTGAGAGTTCAAAGACTTTCAGTGTTTCATCCAACCCATTAAATTCTTTGGTTATTCACAGTTTATGGATAAGGTCTGAGGTCTAGTTTTAAAAATTAACAAAGTAATGCCTCTGTGGTTGTCTCTAGTTCATAAATTATCATTTCATCTGCCTCTCCTCAACTGATTTAACATATCCTTTTATGATAAGTCATATTTCCATAGATACTTGGGTTCATTTTGTGACTCATTGCTTTACTGATCACTGTATTCTGGCACCAACACCATACAGCTAATGATTGTAACTTTGTGCTTAATGTTCTCAAGGTTAATAACCTCCCTCAGACTCCCCCACCACTAAACATAAGTTTTTAGAAGTCTCCTCATTTTTCTCACATTAGTTCTTTCGAATTAACTTTAGAATCATCCCTCACCCCCACATCCTACCGGGACTTTGATTTCCATTAGAATTATAGATCACTTTGATGAGAATGGTATTTTTATAAGATTGCATTTTTCTAAGAACAGAAATAGATTTATTCAATTTTATGTACTTAGTAGAGTTATAATTTTCTTCATGCTTCTTGTACATTTGTTCTTGAGTTTATTCCTAAGTATTTTATTTTTGTTCCTATAAACTGTGTCCTACAGATTTAAAATGTGATTTCATTCCATTCAATGTATTTTCTTTCTTTCTTTCTTTTTTTGAGTAGGGTCTCACTCTGTTGCCCAGGCTGGAGCGCAGTGGCATGCTCCTGGCCACCACAGCCTTGACTTGCTGGGCTTAGGTGATCCTTCTGCCTCAGCCTCCCAAGTAGCTGAAACCACAGGTGTGTGACACCACGTCTGGCTAATTTTTTGATTTATTGTAGAGACGAGGTCTCACCAAGTTGCTCAGACTGGTCTCGAACCCCTGGACTCAGGCAATCCTCTTGTCTCCGCCTCCCAAAGTGCTGGGATTACAGGCGTGAGCCACTGAACCCAGCTGTATTTTTCATTTTTCCTGAGACATTCTCTTGTGTTCTTTGACCCATGGAAAGTGGAGAAGTGTTTAGAAGTGTTTGGGGATTTTGTTATCTTTTTATTTCTAGAGTGACATCATTTTAGTCAGAGAACATATTCTGATTTCAATTCTTTTAAATCTGTTAAGGTTCATTTTATGGCCCAGGGTATGATTTTTGTTGGTGAATGTTAAATGGGCACTTGAACAGAATATGTATTGTTATTGTTGGGTGAACTGTCCTACAAATGTCAATTAGATCCTCTTGGTTGATGGTGTCATAAAGTACTGTCAATTGTTGAGAGAGGAGTATTGAAGTCTCCAGCTATATGTGAATCTGTCTGTTTCTCCTTTCAGTTCTATCCATTTTTGCTGAATGTATTTTCTTGTGAATTTTTTTGCTTGTTTTATAGAGATGGGGTCTCCCTATGTTGCCTAGGCAGGTCTCGAACTCCTGGGCTCCAGCAACCCTTCTGCCTTGGCCTCCCAAAGTGCCGGGATTACTGGTGTGAGCCACCACACCCAGCCACTGAATGTATTTTGAAGCTCTTTTGTTTGGTGTATAACATTTAGGATAACATAGGCTGGGTGCAGTGGCTCACACCTGTAATCCCAGCACTTTGAGAGGTGGAGGCCAGAGGACTGCTTGAGCCCAGAAGTTTGAGAGCTGCCTAGGCAACATAGTGAGACCGTCTCTACAAAAAAATAATTAGCCAGGTATGGTGATGGGTACCTGAGGCACTAGTTACTCACGAGGCTGAGGCAGAAGGATCAGCTGAGCCCAGGAAGTTGAGGATGTGGTGATTGTGCCATTGCACTCAAGCCTGGGTGACAGAGCGAGACCTAAAAACAGAATAATTATGTCTTCTTGGTGGATTGACCCTTCTGTCATAATGTAATGTCCCTCTTTGTCCCTCATCTGGACTGCTTTTTACAAGTAGAAATTAACAGATCTCTTTCCTTTTGATATGGAAAATCAAGAATGGTCCTTGAAAATCTGCATTTTAACAAAATCCCCAGATGATCTGTGTGCACAAGTTTGAGACCCTAGAATATCTTTTGTCCAAATGAATCATTGCTAACAAAGTCTTTCCTCTGAGTAGAGAAAGGGAAGGTCTAAAGACATCTTTCATGATGTTGCAACATTACGTCTCTGATCTAACAGCTGTACCAGGAACCTCATAAGGCAATCCACTCCAGGACCAGTTGGCAGACCAAACCTACCATTGGAATCTTTTTTGTTTTTTTGAGTTAGAGTTTCACTCTGTTGCCCAGGCTAGAGTGCAGTGGCACACTCCTGGCCACCGTAGCCTCGACCTGCTGGGCTCAGGCGATCCTTCCGCCTCAGCCTTCTGAGTAGCTAGAACCACAGGCATAAGCCACCACGCCCAGCTAGTTTTTTAATTTATTTTAGAGATGAGGTCTCGCCAGGTTGCCCAGGCTGGTCTCAAACCCATGGGCTCAGGCAATCCTCTTACCTCGGCCTTCCAAAGTGCTGGTATTATGGACGTGAGCCACAGCGCTCAGCCACCATTGGGATCTTAAAATAAAACCTCAGGTAGAAAAGTGGACCTGGGGGAACAGGAGAAAGGAGGGGGGTTAGAGAGGGAAATGACTTACCTAAGATCACACAGCCAAGACAACACCGGGGGAATGATCATGGCCTAGTTTCTTGCTTTTCTCAGGCCTTAGGTTTAACAATAACTGAAATAATTTTGGTTTAGATTTTAAATGAGTACTTTTGAAACCTCACTCAGAGGTTGCTGTGTGTCTTGGGAAAGTCACTTGCTCTCTCAGGGCACAAGTGTTCTCGGCCATGAAGTGAGGAGGTGCAGCCAGGCAATTCCCAAGGTCCTGCTATAGAAGTGAGAATCTGGAAAGTTTTGAGATGAGTAGGCAGTTGGGAGAGGTGTCCTCTGCCGTGGGCCACCACAGTCACACCAAAGTCTCTGGGACTGAGAACACAGAGCCAAGTCCTTCAGTCATGAACATGAAGGCAGAGGAGTAACCCGGCATAATCACAGGCCATGCAGCTCTTTGAAGCCTCCTCGGCTGGTTACCATAGCCTGGCAGGGATGCTTAAGATGTAGCCCGTTTTACATATGAGGAAACTGAGGCCTCGAGGGAGACCAGGACTTCTTACCAAAGCAAAGAATCTTTCCCTTAGGCTGAAAATGATGCAGGGGTACCCTGTATTAAGAAAACCCGTACATATGGCTGATATGGGAATAACTGGTCTCCTTACAAATAGTGCATTCTGTTTTACAAACATTCATCACAAAGAGGATACATCCCAGGCATTGGTGGCAAGGTCCCCTGGGCAGCACTTTTCACCCTTGAATTTGCACACAAGTCCAGGGGGCCTAGGTGGGTAGGACTGCAAGATAAAATATGGGATGCCCAGTTACATTTGCATTTCAAAAAGGCAATGAAATTTTTTGGTATAATTACATCCCAAATATTCCAGGAAACATACTAATGCTAAACAATTACTCAGCATTTATCTGAACTACAAATTTAACTGGGCGTCCTGGTTATTTGCTAAATATGGCAACCCTAAAGGCGGAACCCAAAATGCCACATTTCTAAAAAGCTCCCAGATGAAGCCCTAGTGCATTTAAAATGCAATTTAAAATCTATGAAAACTGAATTTTATGCAACCATGAATTTTATGGTCTTTATAAAAGACCACTGAAAAGGCGAGGCAGGCAGCTCCCACCTTCTAAAAGAGAACAGAAGAGATTCTGGCAGCCACTGAAACTGGGAACATGCTTTCCAAGAGAAACAGAGGTACCATGCGGGGAGGGGAGGTGTGAGGGGACAGGGTATCAGGCTAGCCCACAAAAGAAGCCTGTTTTACCTCCTGAATGGCACAATTCAACTGAACTACCACTTCTTGACCTGATGTTCAGGAAGCCAAGAAATATGGCCAGTTAGTTTCCCTCTGGGTCCATAAAATGGGCATGATCTGTCTCCACCTGCTTACTTTCCAGGGCACTTTTGAGTCAGATGAGATGATAATTCAGCCAGGTACAGTGGCTCATGCCTGTAACCCCAGCATTTAGGCTGAGGAGGGAGGACTGTTTGAGCCTAGGAGTTCGAGACCAACCTAGGCAACATAGTGAGACCTCATCTTTACAAAAAACAAAAAATTAGCCAGGCGTGGGAGCACACGTCTGTAATCCCAGCTACTTAGGAGGCTGAGGTGGAAGGATCACCTGAGCCCAGGACAGAGAGGTTGCAGTAAGCTATGATCATGCCACTCCAGCCTGGTGTGGAGGACAGAGTGAGACCCCAACTCAAAAACAAAATAGGCCAGGGCAGGGTAGGTGGCTCAGTCTGTAAACCCAGCACTTTGGGAGACTGAGGCGAGTGGATTGCCTGAGCCCACGGGTTCAAGACCCCCCCCCTCCCCCCGACAACTTGGCAAGACCTCGGCTCTACAATAAATCAAAAACTAGCTGGGCATGGTAGCACGCAACTATAGTTCTGGCTACTTGGAAGGCTGAGGCGGAAGGATCGCCGGAGGCCAGCAGGTTGAGGCTGCTGTGACCAGGAGTGTGCCACTGCACTCCAGTCTGGGCGGCAGAGTGACTCCAACTCTAAAAAACAAAACAAAACAAAACCTTCAGCACCCGCATGATGACACTTGTCAAGCACCATGTTAGGCACTTTAAAGATCCCGATGAAGTCAGTGTTGAAGTCCTAACTTCACAGATGAGGAAACCAAAGCTCGCAGAAGTGATTTGCTCAAGGTCTTATGGCAACTGCAAACAGAAATTGGAAGGAAAATCCAGTACTCTCTGCTTCTTCAGCCTTGGATCTTGTTACCCTTTACTGCTGCTGAACTGGGCAGTGTATTTGCTAAGTGAATAAATGAAGTACAATGTCTCAGAAAAATGATCCCTAAACTCTCTAACAGGACAGCTTCAGATGCTCCTTCAAGAATGCTACTGGTATTCTTATATGGCTGGTAGGAATAAGGACTACTGAAAGCTTTTTGGGCAGAAATTTGGCAAAAAGTAGTAGGACAAAGATTCTTTGCTTGGAGGCTAGATGTGGTGACTCATGCCTGTAATCCTAGCACTTTGGGAGGTTAAGGTGAGAAGATTGCTTGAGCCCAGGAATTCAAGATCAGCTTGGACAACATAACAAGACTTCTCTATACACGAAAATAAAAAAAAATTAGCCAGACATGGTGGTGCATGCCTGTAGTTCCAGAGGCTCAGGAGGCCGAGGCGGAAGGATCACCTGTGCCCAGGAGATAGAGGCTGTGGTGAGCCCTAATCACGTCACTGCACTCCATGGAGCCTGGGAGACAGAATGAGACTCCAACTCAAAAAAAAAAAAAAAAAAAAAAAGATTATTTGCTTGGCTTAATTTTAGCCAGGCTTCCAAACTTTCTCCTAGGCCCACTTTGCACTTCTTTATAAAATTCAGTTTTAGCCAAAGGATTCTACTAAATTTGTTTTGTCAGAACCCCCATCCTTGATATCTGATTAAGTTCCCCATCCTCCATCATTCCTCACATGACATCTGATCACCTTGGCCTATCTTCAGCAAAAACTCTGTTTGGTCAGTTTCACTAAAACCCCACTTACCCCTGATGTTTCCACTTAGTCACTTTCCAGCCACCGACCCCCACACTACTCCTTGGATATAATTCCCACTTGCCCATGTTGTATTTGGAGTTGACCTCAATTTCTCTCCCCAGCTGCAAGGCTCCACTGCAGTGGTCCCTATACCTGTCACAATGGTCCTGAATAAAATCTTGCTTACCATGCTTTAACAAGTATCATTGAATATTTTTTGTAACAAGCAAAAGCTGTAAAATGTATCATTTTTGACCCAAGAACTCCATTTCTAGGGCCTTGTTCTGGGAAATTATGAAAAAAGAACACACAAAATTATGCGCTAAGATGTTCATTATATTATTGTGTATAAACAGCCTGAATATTTAATAACAGAAGATTGTTAAGTAGATATGATATATACACATCAAACACATGGTATATACACAGAGGGTGATGAAAAAATCAGGTTGTCATATATTCCTTTCAAAATTTTTAAAAGTGCCAGGCATGGTGGCTCACACCTATAATCCTAACACTTTGAGAGGGTGAGGCAGGAGAATTGCTTGAGCCCAGGAGTTATAGGCTGCAGTGAGATATGATCCTGCCACTGCACTCCAGCCTGGGTGACGGGGGGGTGGGGGGGGGGTGGGGGGGGTGGGTGGGAGTTGGGGGGCTGTTTAAATAAATAAGGTCAATAAATATAAAATTTTTTAAAGTAAAACTTTTTTTTGCATATAAAATGATTTATTTTGCTTTTTAAATTCCCTGTCCTATTAGAATGAAAGATTTTTAAATAGAATAAACATACATTTATCTACCTAAGTATAGTACACTTTAAAAACTCCCTTAAAATTTAGTTTTAAAAAGAGTCCTTAATAACATGAGAAAATGTTTATGTTTAATGTTGAGGAAAAAACAAAAAAAAAAAGTCAGAATAGAAAAACCTAGATGCAAGATGACCACAATTATGTGGGGGTAAAAAAAAATGTACTGAACTATCAGGAAGGAAATGTATTCAAATGCTAGCAATGATTATCTCTGGTCGGTTATGGACAGTTCTTATTTCTTTTACACTTTTTTATTTTCTAAATGTTCTAATACAAGGGTAATAGAAATAATAAGGGCAGGAAAAATTGGTCCTTGGAGCAGAGAGAAAAAAGTACATAAGCCACCTGTACTACCAAGGCACACCCCAAAATTTAACTAGTATTTACTGAATACCCACCAAGAGCCCAGCCCAGCCATAGCTTCTATAGCAGGGAAATTCTGGGCCAAGCCCCACCCTGAAAGCTCATATATATAGAATATATATTCTTTGCTTGGCAAATAAGTCTCACCCAGATGATATTCTTGTTGAGTTTGGAAAGTAACAAGACTGTTTGCTTAACCAGTTCAGCAGAATAAGGGAATCCACTCCCACTGGCATGACCCCTTCTTCAGAGTTCCCTGTGTAGCCAAACCCTTTCCGGATCTCTCCTGGGAAGAGTGGGTTTCAGGGATAACTTACAGGCCAAAAAGAAAACTGTTCACATCCTTTAATTCAAGCACTGAATGGTAAGAGGTGCAGAGGTTCCCTGTGAGCAAGGCACCTGGGAGGAGCAAGAGGGCCTGGAAAGGAACCTGGCTGGCCATGTGGCTCCTGGGGACCCCTGGGTATGGGAGCACACACCTCCAGTCCTCAGTTTTCTCATCTGTAAAATGGGTCACATAATGACCATCTCAAGGCTACTGTAAGAAGCAAAGAAAAGAAAGTCATTTCATTTCTCTAGGCCGAGCCTCAGTTTCCTCATCTGTAAAGCGAAGTCAATATCTCCTTCCTTATAGGTCTGTTAAAAGATTAAACAAGCTGGATGCGGTGGCTCACGCCTGTAATCCCAACACTTTGGGAGGTGAGAGGATTCCTGAGTCCAGGAGTTTGAGACCAGCCTGGGCACTTGGCGAGACCTCATCTCTACAATAATTTTTTTTTTTTATTTAAACTTATCCAAGCCGGGCTCGGTGGCTCAGCCTGTAATCCCACGCTTTGGGAGGCTGAGGTGAGTGGATTGCCTGAGCCCATGGGTTCAAGACCCGCCTGGGCAATTTGGCGAGACTTCATCTCTACAATAAATAAAAAAAAAATTAGCTGGGTGTGGTAGCGTGCGCCTATAGTTCCAGCTACTTGGAAGACTGAGGCGGAAGGATCACCGGAGCCCAGCAGGTTGAGGCTACAGTGGCCGGGAGCATGCCACTGCACTCTAGTCTGGGTGACAGAGTGAGACTTCAACTCAAAAAAAAAAAAAATACTTATCCATGTGTGGTGGTGCATGTCTGTCTGTAGTTCCAGCTACTTGGAAGGCTGAGGCAGAAGGATTGCCTGAGCCCAGTGGGTTGAGGCTGCAGTGGCCGTGAACGTGCCATTGCACTCAGTCTGGGCAAAAGAGTGAGTCTGACTTAAAAAAAAAAAAAAAAGATTAAACAAGCCAGTGAAAGCAAAAAGTGAACACACATAGGGAGCAAGCTATATATGGCAAGCCATTATTATTGTTGCTTACAGAACAGGGAATAGGATACGTAAATGAATCCTAGGCCTCAACTTCCTTATCTGCAAAATGGGGCAATCAATTCAGTCTGAAAATATCAAATTCAAAAACAGAAGCTGAATCACCAGCTACACTGCTGTGGGCTCACTTTGTGTCTCAGATGTGTAGGTCCCAAGTTCGCGTGCAGAGCACATGCCTGTGACTCACAGGCCAGCGGAGCTGGGGAGGCCTGACATTATACTGTATATCCCATGGCACAGAATGAACAGCAGGGCCCAGAGAAAGGCATGCATCAACCCAAGTCACCCAGAACGTTGTCAGTGGCAAAGTCAGGACTCAACCCCAGGCCTTCAGCTGCCCAGTCTTGCCCACCACACCCACTGCTTTTCTCTGCCCTACACTTAAATTGCTAATGTGGTCCCAGGCAGGGCAGGGGAGAGCAGGCATACGGTAGGGAAGGGAGAAGAGGGGTGGGGAAACTGGCAAGCTGCAAGAACTGAGCCTGCCTGTGGTCTCCAACTTCACAAACCACATCAGGCTGAAATATGACACATGCTCACTCAGTTGAAAGCGAGGAGATATTTTTACTTAACATCCCCCGGCTGCCTAAACACTGGTCTCTTTTTCCCCTCCCCCTCCATATGCATAACCTGGGGACCTGCTTTTCCCTGCTTCTGCTGACATTTTCTCATGGAATAACCCACGGACCAGGGTGGGGTACCTACTTTTCCAGGCTCCCCCAGATAGGTTTCTAGAGCACAGGCTCAATTGGTAAAAAAAGGGCACCAGTGCTGCCTGGGCTCATAACTCACCAAATGACCTTGCTAGGCAAGTCCTGTGGGAGCCTTGATTCCCCAAAATGGGGAGGAGACAGACCCACACTCAAGGGCCCTGTGGATGGTATAGAACATATGAGTTTAACAAATAGCACTGGGAGCCCCTTCCTGGCTTCCCTGCTTCAGAGCTTAGCTCTCCAAGCTGTGCACACTGACTCCGGTCCTCCATAACAGCATGCAAAACTCCAGTTCTCATAATGTCAGAACTAGACAGAACCTTCTAGAGAATGTTTAGTGCAGTATGTAAGAGCACCATCACTTAATAGCCAACAACCCAAGGTACTCTAACCTGACTCAAGTTTCCTCATCTGTAAAAGGGGATAACAGTATCCATCTCAGAGGAATGGTTGTGAGGAGTCGACAAAATAATTAACATTCCAGTGCTTGGTATGTTAAAAGGTATCTTTTTATTGTTATCATGCAGACCAACATTTTACAGATGAGAAAACTGAGGCCCAGGGAGAAAGGACTAGCTCAAGATCATCCAGAAGAACCAAGATAGGAGCTCCACTCCCTAGTCTGTGCTTCTAACTTCTCTCACATCTGTGGTCCCCAAAAACCAAACATCTACACTCGGAGACTATAAACATAGGCTATAAAAGTCTTCATGGCCGGGTTCAGTGGCTCAGCCTGTAATCCCAGTGCTTTGGGAGGCCGAGGTGAGTGGATTGTCTGAGCCCGCGGGTTTGAGACCTGCCTGGGCAACTTGGCGAGACCTCATCTCTACAATAAATCAAAAATTAGCTGGACATGGTAGCGCGCGCCTGTAGTTCCAGCTACTTGGAAGGCTGAGGCGGAAGGATCTCCTGAGCCCAGCAGGTCGAGGCTGCGGTGGCCAGGAGCGTGCCACTGCACTCCAGTCTGGGCGACGGAGTGAGACTTCAACTCAAAAAAAAAAAAAGTTTTCTTGAAGAAAACCAGAGACTAATACCTCAGCAAAGTACTATAGACCCAGCAGAGATCATCCCTAGGACCCAGCAATGTTTCATGAAAGACCCAAACTACCCACATGGAGAAGGAAGAAGTGATCTACTGGCACTGGATAGCTAAGAAGAGTGAAGGCATCCAATCAGCAAGTCTGACACAAGTGCACACGTCGCTGTTGACAGTGGCTATCCCTGGGGAAAGAGGAGCATGAGGAGGGATGAAGGTGCTTCTTCTCTGTGTTTCAATATTTAACTTTTTTTGCTTTGAAACTAATAAAAAAGATAAAATAGAAATGCTGAAAAACTCAGTGACCTCATCCAGTAACTATAAGCCTGTTGTCTGCTTTTAGATAAAATTTATAGCAGGTTCTGAGACTGTCAGTCGGGCTTCCAGAATCTGCTACTCTTATCCTTCCTGGAGTTCACTGCTCTGGTTCAGACCTGCAGTCTGTTTCACTTGAACCATGCAACAGCCTCCTTGGGGTCTCCCTGCCTCTAGATCAGCCCTTTCCAATGCATTCCCACCAGACTAATGGGTTTTTATCACTGCTGTGGTCAAAAACACTTCTCAGCTACTCATGGCCTCCAGGATGAAATCTAAATCCTTAGCTTACAATCGAGTTCCATTTTCAGTGAAGCCTCAACTCCCACCACGCCACTACCCACATCCTCCATTCTGGCCCTATGGATTCCTCAGAAAACCTCAGTGCCTTTGTACAAGCTTTTCCTGCTTCTTAGAATGTCTTTGCCCCCTAGTTCCTGTTTCTCCAGGTAAACTATTACTCATTTCCAAGGCCTGGCTCACCCAGACAGAATTAGTCACTCCTCTTACAGGCTGAAGTAACTTTTCGGTATGGCTTGAAAATGAAAATTTTTTTAAATCTCAGGATCCCCCAAACTTCCTTTTTTTTTTTTTTTTTGAGTTGGAGTCTCACTCTGTCTCCCAGGCTGGAGTGCAGTGGCATGCTCGTGGCCACTGCAGCCTCGACCTGCTGGGCTCAGGCGATCCTTCCGCCTCAGCCTTCCAAGTAGCTAGAACTACAGGTGTGCACTACCAAGCCTGGCTACTTTTTTGATTTATCATAGAGACAAGGTCTCGCCAAGTTGCCCAGGCTGGTCACAAACTCCTGAGCTCAGGCAATCCTCTCACTTCAGCCTCTTATACACAAAAGGAATGGACATTGCAACACCCTCTTCCAAATGAATAGCTGTCACTAACATTATGCCTCAGATCCCCATGGATAGGTAAAAGGCCTCAGGCATCTGGGAAGGGCAGCCCCCACAGGTCATTCCTAAGTAAAATCTTTGCTGGTCTCCTATAAACAGGGACATGCCAATCATAACTTTAGGTCTACCATAGAAGTCCAGCTCCCAAAACCCCACACTGATAATGTCCATCACAAGCTTTTCTTCTCAGGTGCAGACCAAAGTTAAGATTCCTTCCTCCACATACCAAGAGATATCTGCATAGTTGACTCTTCATGCCTTTTTCTCCTCACTCAACTCATGTAGCATTCACCTAATGCCTACCTGTCCCTCTTCCTACATGTCTCCCCCGACTCTTTAAGGAAATGTACTTAAACCTCTTGGGAAAAATGGCCACAGATGTGTCTGTGGCTCGTGTTTTTCCTGGACGTGCCCTAAAGTGGCTTAATAAACCTCCACGATTGAGACTTTCATCTCAGTCACTCATTTTGGTTTGTCAGCACAGATGTGTCAACCACTATAGATGGAAAGCATCTTGAAGACAGAACTGTCCTTTCCGGGGCACTTGGGCTCCTCCCAGGACCAGGCACAGAACACAGGCCCAGAAGAGTGCTAAATCAAGGAAAGAGGAAAGGAAGAAAATGCCACGAGAAGCAAACCCTGTGGCTAGCCCTCCTGGGAGCAGCCTGCTTCCAGGCTCCTGTTAGTTCCTAATAAAAAGGCTATGGAAAATGCTGGAGTAAAATTTCCCTTCCCTGATTCACACAGAAAATGTCTTTGCTGCTGTGTAACTCACCCTGTGCCAACCCAAGCTCCCCCGGCTGTTTACAATTTCCCTGGCATTTATAAATAGCGAGGCCCCAGAAAGAAAAATGGAGTTTCAAAGGAGCTAAAGCCAACTGTTCTCTCTCCCCTTCTTCCTCCTCTGTTCCAAGCCTCTTCTCCTTAATATCCCCAGGAAACACCAGCCAGCATCCCCAAGTGTGTATGTGAAGGGGGATGTTCGGTCCTTTGGTGAATGGGACACCCAAAAAAGAGTCTAAAGTTCCACCAGAGAGAAGGAGACAGCAAAGGGCAGACTGGAAGTGAGTCTCCCCTTGCTCCTGCCTCACAGTGTGATTATGAGCCAGTCACAAAACTCTGCACCCTTGAGTTTTCTCAACAGTGAAACAGGGATGGGGTGAGACTCCAGCAAGCTATGGTCACTATAAAGTGCAGAGCAGCGACAGGTCCTGGTGTCCTGATCAGAAATGTGGTCCTAAGAGAACAGGACACGCAGGAGTAAGTCTTTAAAAAGTCCCCAGAGACCAGACAAAAGCGGAAGGCACCTCCCCAGGCCCAGGCCCTGCCTTTCACAGAGTCGGCTTTACTCTCAGGACAGCCAGAGTGAGTTCTGGGTGTTGTAAAGACACACACCCTCCCACCCCCTCCCACCCCCCCGTCTTGAGGAGGGTGTGAGAACAGAAAAAAGGTGGGTGTCTGGGCAGAGGGGAGCTGCAAAGCAAGCCAATCTCTCCAGCTCACCCGCAACCCCAGCTTCCAGACTTCCAGGGATTGGGGTTTACCCCGGGCACTGCCCAGAGCAGCCAGCCTGCACTGGACCAGACAGAAGTTGCTGTAATCAGGTTCTGGGGTGAAGGTAGGGGGATAGACCCCAGAAGACATGGAGGTCCAAGGAGAAGGGGTTCCAGTCACGGTTTTCAACTCTGAAAGACCTTTCCGTGTGAGTCAGGGAAGGGAACACACGCTGCAGGGCCGGGGTGGAGCCGGCGCCTACAGGTAGCAAACGCCAGCGGACTTCAGACGGGTATGAGGAAGAACTTTCTAACAGTCTCCGGCCCAGAAAGAGGAAGGAGTTGCGGGGAGCAGGCAAAAGTATTCCCCAGGAGTCAAGGATCCCCTGAGCGGAGCCGCCACCCAGACCACGGGCGAGTGGCCTTCCGCAAGCCCGGGCCAGATCCCCAAGTGCGAGATCGAGCCCGGGCCCGGTCCCCCCACCCCGGGGAGGGGGTCGCGGTTATTAGCTCCGGTGCTTGCAGCACAGCGGAGCCAGTGAGTGGAGGCCTGGCCCCCCTCCTCTTCTGCCCCAGGTCCCCAGCCACACTCCTGGTCCTCTGGAAGACGGGTAAGGTGAGCGAGGAAGCCCTTCTCCAGCGACGCCCCCGCGGCCGGGCCGAGCTCCAGGCGCGGGCGAGCTCCGACGGGGAGAGGAGGGAGAGGAAGGACTCAGATCGGCCCGGGATCCCCAGACGCAGAGGGCCGCGGCCGCCCCCTCCCCTACCTGCTGCTGCGGCGCTGGCGACGGCGGCTGCTGGGTCCAGCTGTGTTCAGCTGGTTCCGGACAAGGGGAGGGGGAGCGGGGGGGGGGGGGCGCTGCGATGCGCGCGGCCGGGGTGGGCAGGGCGCGGGCGGGAGCCGCCCTCGGGGCGGGGCGGCTGGACGGGGGCGGGGGCGAAGGGCCAGTCCCTCCGCAGGCAGCAGCGACGATGGTGACCTGGCCCCAGGGGAGCCTGCATCCAGCGCCACCCCACGTTTCATCGCGGCAGGCAGGCATCGGGCTCCCTGCTTCACTCAGGAGGAAACTGAGGCCGGGAAGAAGGAGGGGAGATCTGAAGGGGCCTAGGGTGGGGGGAGGAGCCCCAGGGGAGCTCCTGCGCTGGACTGGGCTGGGGCCAAAGAGCTCAGATGGGGTGGGCGGTGTGCAAAGTTCAACTAGGACTAGAGGGGCAGACTGCAGCCCTGGTTGAAGGCGGACTGTGGGAGGCAAAGCCCTCAGGATGGTGACATGGGGCTGCCCACAAAGCAGGGAGAGAGGTGTGAGGCAGCAGTTAGGCCCGCCGAAGGGAGTAAAGGAGAGGAATGATTCCTAACGTCACTCAGAATGCAGAAACGAGAAATGCCAAATTCTCGTTTGGCAACCCTTCCCTTAAATGGGAACATTAATTAAGCAGGAGCTTTGGAGTCAGAAGGCCTCCGTTAGGAGCCCTGACACTGACTAGTCCTGTAGCTTTGAGCAAGTGACTTGGCATATCTAAGTCTCTGTTTCCTCATTTGTGAAACGGGCATACTTAATTGCCTCTTCATGGGGCTGTTGGGAAGACTCAGAGAAAGACTGTCAACACTATGGCAAGGACTATGGCTTCTACATAAACAGGTATTCTTATTAGCATCCTGGCAGATATAATTTTAGGCGATTGAGAAAATTTGCATTGGTCAGAAATGAGTGTGAGATCACTCTTAAACAAATGTAATATTTTATTTATCCCAACAGACTCTCACACGCATTTGAGAAATAGCCATTTGTAATGGAGCAAAGTGTAGGACAGCCTCCCAACAGTCCTGATGCAAACATGGGTTCCCAGGTGCTTGCGGTTGCTCCAGGACTCCAATTTGGAAAGATTCACATGCTCGACAGGAGACTGGACCAGATGACTGAGATGTCTAGGTGCTTCCATTCCCAGCCTAGGTGCTGGCAGCAGCCCATGTTCAGCCAGGGTAGAGCTTCCTCTAATATAAGGTAAAATGTACCACAGTCTATAACTGCCAATCAGGGCAGGAAAAAGTTGGTGTTGTTTAGGTGGCAGAGAAGCCAAGAACACAGCACTCACTTCCCGGTTTTTCCACTGAGTAGCAGCCAGGGAAACCACGGGGCCTGAGGAATCCCAGCCTAGCTCTTCCTCCTGCCCCTGTCTCTTTGGACATCACCAGTGATCACAGGAACCATTTCTTGAATGCCTCCTGCCATGCTCTGGGCTTCCCACGTGTTGCTGACTTTCATTCTCATGTCCTACTCCTTCTCCTGCCCCAAGGTAGGCATTACTATGAGTGTTTTTCAGATAAGGAGAACAAGCTAAGAAAGGGTTAAGGTCACACAAGTGATGCCTACAGTTTGGAACTCTATGCCTGAGTCCTTAAAACCCTGGCCCCCCACCCCCGCTCCTTTGCTCAATGTCCTATGTCACAGTCTACCACCCTTCCTGGCTTGGGAAACTGCCCAGTTCCACTTTCTCTGAGAACTAAAGCAAGGTACCTACCCTGCCCCCCTCCCCAGGGAGGCGGATACCCTCTCTCTACCACCCTGCTTTTTTCAGAGGCTGCCTGTGGCCGGCTGTGGAGTGGTGGGGAGAAAAGCAGAAACACAGGCTATTTGGCCCTGAGCTCTTTGATTACAAGCTCCAGCATACACATGCTCTGAAATTATCTAACATATCATTTCCAGCCCCAGCAACTTCTCTCAGACAAAAGAAAGCGGACCTCTGAATCTGTGTCTCCATAGAATGGGAGAATAGCATGTCAGTATGGAGGAAACATTGGAAAATATCTGGCCCAAACCTCATTTTATAGATGGGGAAACTGAGGCCAAGAAAGCATAGGGACTTGTACCCATAACCCTGTGATTGCTACACTTGATGGCTGGAAACACACATAGACACATACCATCACCAGAAATAATTAAAAATAATAACAAAGAGGACAATGATGATAGCCAGTACTTATATCAGAGGTCCAAGAAAGATCCTAGTGCTTTGCTTTATGCCTCAACACACGTGTTTTACAGGTGGTCTGGTTATAGCAAGTCTGCCTTGCATGGATGCCTAGAAGTCCATTCTGTCTCAGTGATCTGTCCTCATTCCTTTCTAGACTCTTTTTTGTACTTCTCTCGCTATTGGATCTAGGCATCAATAAGGCCTGTTGGCCTTGGATCTTCACCTGAGTGAACATCTTGCTGACATGGAGAGGGGAAGAAAAAGAGGGGGAAAAGCCTTTGACATGTTATTTTGCCAGGAGACCACCTCTTTTCCAGGGTGAGGATGGAGAGAAACAAAGGCCACACAGAGGCCATGCAGGAGAAAATCTGGAGGTGGCCTGCTCCCTCCTCTGAGAACACCTCTTCCCAACCATGAGCTGGCCCTCACACCACAAATAAGCTGGGTATCAGAATATGGAGTTGGAATTTGGAATGTATCAATCATGGGTAACTAACTGGGCCTGTGAAGATTGATAATCTCTGAAGGTCAAGGCCACCATTTTGAGACGGCCATCGTGCATTGTGTTCACACAGAAAACCAGTGAGACTTGTGAAATGACTAGATAGGTGTGCAGAAACTCACAGAGGAGAAGGTTGATCTGGCTGGCAAGGAAGACTTTAGAATCAGTGAGGTTCTTTTGGCTTCAGACTTCTCCTAAAGCTAGCATCAGAAAAGAAAGTTGTTAGGAAAAGTATCTGTTGAGCATCAAATGCCTTATGGCATGTTCCCAGAAACAGGATCAGATGGGGACTTTGTGCAAAGGATTACTTGAGAGAGTGCTCTCAGGAGATCCTGGAATATCCCATGAATAGGGCAGGGATGCTGCTGGGCCTCAGGGTCAGACCACAAACAGGGACCGAGTACAAAATTTAGGGACCCAGAAAGCAATCTTCTCTGTCTTACATCTGTGCCCATCTACTTCATTCCTCTGTCTCATATCACACAAGCATTTCTGCTTTCCAGAAAATAGCTTTTATCAGTAGCAAGCTAGAATCTTTATTTGTGATCCACATCCTTTCTTGGACTAGAAGCCTACTAGCTATGGTTATCCAATTAACCATAGCTAGACTGGCAGGGTCACACTGCACAAACTTGGCTGCTCTCACCATGACATGTGGGTGGAGGGGGTGCAGTTCCCAGAGAAAGGGGAGGGGAAGCCTGGCAGAGAAAGCAGCCTCACTAGGCAGAAGGACTCAGCTTTAAAAGGATGAAAAGAATAAGAATGGAAGTGAGGAAAGGATTAGCATCTTCCACTAAGGGCACAGAATAAGCAAGGGTGTGGATGTTCAAGGAAGACACTAGAAGAAAGGAAGATGTTTATTATTTGCTCTAGCCTGAGTCCCCTTCATGGTGTGCCAGAGCCAGTTCAAACTAGCTCTCAAGGGCTGCTTGTTAAATTTTCATGAATTATTACAGCCAACTGTCAAGCACAGCCTTCAATAACAATTTATATAGACTCATAATTAAATTAATTATACATAGAGATAATAAATTCTCAAAACTTAATACTTCCTAATTACTTTACCATGCTTCACTATTATTTTATGCTCTTAAGTTTACTTTAACTCTTTACCTATATGGTAGAAATACCTTGTTTTTGTGTGCTATTGTACATCTCTTCTCAGCTCCACGTTCAGGGACATCATGCTGGTAGCCTGAAACCAGCCACAGTGGAAATATTTACACCATGGAAGTTAGCAAAGACTATATACAGAGTTTTCTTTCTCCCTGCCCTGAGAGCCTGTTGTTTAACATTTACCAGCATATCACTGCAATACCCTGGATTTCCCCCGTTCAATTCTCTGTATTCAGACTGTATGTTCATGTGGATAATAACTCATTGGACGGGGAACTCAGCAGGTGGAGAAAGTGTTTTTACTTGGTTTTCCAATATAACCCCAGTGTCAAATAGAGCCTGGCACGGAGCAGATGTTTAGTGATGTTTCATTGAATTAATGAATTAGTGAATGAGGGAAGGGACCAGAGATGAGTTTGGTCAGATAAAGTGATTTGGGACACATCAGGAGGACTCAAGAGAGCGTTGCTCTTTGAATTCCAAGAGCTGCCAACCGAGACGTTTTCTGAATGCAATGTATTTGTCTCATTATTTTAATGAAAACTTAAAGCTATGCGTTCCATAGAACCACTGCCAGCTCAGTCCTAAGACCCGGATTCCCAGCAGGTATGATTCTGCAATTAAATCCAATAAATGCCAGTAAGATGATGAACAGTTCCTTACTTTGAGGAGGTAAATCTCTCTCTCTCTCTCTCTCTCTCTCATTTACTTTCTAAATAAACTTTGTTTGAAAACTTAAAAAAGAAGATGCTGAACAGTATGAGTATCAAAGATCACCGATTCTGCTACACAGCAGAGGATTTCCCATCCAGCCAGCCACCCAGGTTAGATTTTCAAGAAAAAAGCAAAAGTGTCCAGAGAGTCTTCCTCTTTCTGCCAAACCTGTCACTGTCGCCCTCAGCTACATACACCTATGACAATGGCATTCTTGATAATATCTAAAAGCATAATTATAACTACCACATTCTGAGTGCTTACTATATGCTGGTCACTTTATTATTTCAATTAAGCCTGATAACTACCCTCCAAGTTAGGTATCACTATCATCAGGTATACAAATAAGTAAACAGGCTCGAAAAGATAAGTAATCTGCTTGAGATTCCACAGTTGGGTAAATGGTAGAACTGGAATTTGAATCCAGGTCCATCTCCAAAGTGCAGATTCTTTCTACAAATAAAGTGAAAGAATAGTAAGTAAGGTCTTTTCCATGCCTTCTCTTCTGGACCAAGAATTATTTAATGTCATCTTGACAGTGTTAGGGTCTGATGTCAGGCCCCTCCCTATATATTTCATATAATGCTTGATTACAACTCACTGTTTCTTTATGCAAACAATATGGAATTGTTTAAGAAACATAGAACTATTTAAAGAAATATAGGCATTTCTATATTTCTTTTTATTTATTTTATTTTATTTTATTTTTAGTTGGAGTCTCACTCTGTCACCCAGACTGGAGTGCAGTGACCGCTCCCGGCCACTGCAGCCTCGACCTGCTGGGCTCCCGCGATCCTTCCGCCTCAGCCTTCCAAGTAGTTGGAACTACAGGCGCGCGCTACCACACCCAGCTAATTTTTGATTTATTGTAGAGATGAGGTCTCACCAAGTTGCCCGGGCGGGTCTTGAACCCGTGGGCTCAGGCAATCCACTCACCTCGGCCTCCCAAAGTGCTGGGATTGCAGGCTGAGCCACCGAGCCCGGCCTATATTTCTTAAAATATAGTGAAGTGTTATACTTTAGAAATAAAAAGTAATTTATAAAATCCTTTAAGCACACATATACCAAAATTCTTTGAGATAGTGCTGTTTGTGGATTTAGAGGACTTGGAAGACAGGACGCTCTGAGTCACTCAACCTCTCTGTGTCTTGCTTTTTTCTTCTGGTAATAGTGTCCACAACCAAGAGTTGTGTGTGGGGAAATTAAATGAAATGATCTTTGTCAAGGCCTGGGGTATAGAAAGGGTCTGTTAACATTAGCTGGTATTATTATGGAAACTCCCTAGGTAAAGACATAGAAGTGTTTAAGGTGTGTGAGTTTGTGCCAGGGTATCTGGGATGCAGGGTACTTGGACTGAGTCATGGAGGACCAAGCCAGACAGCAAGATGCACAGCTTACATGAAACAGTCATTGCTTATGGGTGGTTGCCCTGGGCATTATCTTCTTTAGACTTGACAATGAATTTCTTTTTTTTTTTTTTGAGGTAGAGTCTCACTCTGTCGCCCAGGCTAGAGTGCAGTGGCACACTCTCGGCCACCCCAGCGTCGACCTGCTGGACTCCAGTGATCCTTCCACCTCAGCCTTCCAAGTAGCCGGAACTAATTTTTGATTTATTGTAGAGATGAGGTCTCACCAAGTTGCCCAAGTTGGTCTCGAATCCTCAGGCTCAGGCAAGCCACTCACCTCAGCCTTCCAAAGTGCTGGAATTACAGGCTGAGCCACCGAGCCCAGCCAACAATGAATCTCTCAGATTGGAACTACTCTCACTCCCAGTTCACAGATGGAGAAACTGAGGCTTAGCAAGGCAAAGTCACTTATTTACATTGCACAGTTGGGAAATGGCAGAGCTGGGACTAGAACCCAGGTTTAGCTCCTAAGACACTGCCTCCCGCATGAGGCTGAGAGCATGCCAGGCTGAAGGGACTGGGCAGTGGGAAGCTGTCGAAGGCTCTCACACAGGCGACTAGCACTGTTGGAGCTGAATCAAGATGTTTCCTGCGGAGGGGCACAGGGCCCACTGGCCTAACAGCCCGTGCCTGCCAGGGATTTAGCAGGAAGAGCTGGCTTTTGTTCTAGATGAATCAGCCCAGCTGTTTCTGAAAGCCCAGCCCCAGTCTTCTGGGCTCAGCGGACCAGAAGGCATTCAGCTGTCCCCGCAGGTCACCAGTGGAATGGGAGGGGGCAGTATTTTGTACACTGGACTGCACCGTTTACAGAGAGTTATATTATCACAACATGGAACAATGGGCTTTTCAATGTTGTGCTGTATCTTGGAGTTGAAACACAATCAGGCCAGCAATGCATTACCTTTTTTGGAATTTAGGGAAGCAACAAAAAAAACCCACAGCTGATGATTGGATTAAGGTTTTGGTCAAAGTTGCTCTCTCTCCTTCTCCCTCCACCCCCCACAGCCTACTTTCCTCTAGTCCCTTTCCCTTCTGTGTATTCTTTTGTGCTTCTCCGTTTCTTTTTCCTGTTTTTCTCCTCTGTCTCCTCTCTCACCACTGTCTTCACCAGTAGCAGCACTCTGCTGGAGTCCTACTAGCCTTGCCCCAGGAATTAGGATACCTAAGTTCGACTGCCTGTTTCACCTCTACCTTGCAAAAGCCACTCACTCCCCTAAGCCTCCATTGCCTTATCTGCAAACTGGGACAATAAAAGTAACTACCTCCAAGAGAGATTATGCCTAGCTCAAAAACCAGGAGATTTTTCAGTCCCTGCTTGGGCTGCACCGACCCCAGCACAGGCTTCCTGCTCTGAGGACAGCCAGGGAGCATTTGTCTCATAAGATCCATTAAACTGTTCTTCAGAACATTAGCTCTTAGGTCAAGTCACTCTAGATTGTCTTATTTTATATCTCTAATTTGTAAGAATGGCTTCATAAACTCACAGTGCAAATGCAATGACTTGATTTTGTTTTTCTCAAGCCAAAACCAGTGACTTGAGAAACCCTGATTAGCAAGAAGCACAGTTCGTCCCTGACAAAACTCTCCTCTCCTCCTGAATGATCCCCAGAGTCTGAGGTGGAAGCAGCCTCAGCAGGGTGAGGGCCAGCCCACCTCCCACACCAAGTAGGCAATCTGGAGGTTTGCTTTCTCCTTGGTGCACAGTCTTGCTGAGTTGACCTTGACCTCAATTAGATGACCCAGAAAATCCAGGTCCCTGGCAGGCGCCAGGGGTCTCAAAGAGCTGTCCAGCTCCCTCTCTGCTTAACCAGGAATGATGCTCAGTTTCTAACACAGCCATTCTCGAAAGTTCCAACTGACTAGAAGTCCCATATCAAAATTTGTTTAAGCCGGGCTCGGTGGCTCAGCCTGTAATCCCGCGCCTTGGAAGGCTGAGGTGAGTGGATTGCCTGAGCCCACGGGTTCGAGACCCGCCTGGGCAACTTGGCGAGACCTCATCTCTACAATAAATCAAAAAATTAGCCAGATGTGGTAGCACACGCCTATAGTTCCTGCTACTTGGAAGGCTGAGGTGGAAGGATCGCGGGAGCCCAGCAGGTCGAGGCTGCAGTGGCCGGGAGTGGCCACTGCACTACAGTCTGGGGCGACAGAGTGAGACTCCGACCCCCCCCCCAAAAAAAAAATTTGTTTGTATATTTGCCCCTGAGGGACTCTAATCACCCTCTTTTTTGTCTCCAGATGCCCTACATGCCACCCTTTAGGGATAGGGGAGCAGCCTTTTAGGCAGTTTAGGGTGAAGTGCCCCAAGAGGACTTTCAAGTCCATTTTCCCCTAGGGCAGAAAAAGAAAAGCAGTTAAATTGTCAGTGGCAGGCCAGGTGCCAGAACTCACGCCTGTAATCTCAAACACTCAAAACACTTCATGGAGTTGAAGTAACCCTTAGCTCATTGTGTTATAATTACCTGTTTATGTTTCTGGATCTACCGGTGAACACTTTGTGGGCAGGGACCAAACCTTGTTTGCTATTATGTTCCCAGCACAAAATGTGGTATACCATAGGAGACTAGTAAATGTTGAATGAATGGATGGATGAATGAATGAATGAAATGAATAAAGAGAAGAGCTAACACGAAGGCAAGATGAACAAATGATCAAGTAAAGAAATTCCAAGTTACCTTTCTTAAACAATCAATTGATATCTGTTACTTTCACTATTTGAAATAAATTATAAGGCTCCCCTGTTGATTCTGCTCACCTGTACTGATAGAGAAAAACTTATAATAGAATTGGTCAAGGCTAACCTTCAAAAAACAGTCACCACAGAAATCTAATGACTGGAGTAGCCTTTTAATGAATAGGCCAGACATTGATATCAATTTACATTAATTAGTAAGGCTAAGACACCGTCTCAAAATGTCTGCTTACTTAATCTTCTGGATTTGTATCGGATATCACCCCTGAGTTTTTCCAAGTTTCATATTTTTAAAATGCAGCGACTACTTAAATGCCTTCAATATAGTCTTTAGGTAAAGTAGCCATATTTCCCCAAATTTTCTAAACTCAGAGCATGGCACCAGATATAGAACTGACAACAATCAGACACTTTAAATCAGCTGGGCATGGTAGCTCACACCTGTAATCCCAGCACTCCGGTAGGTCAAGGAGGGAGGGTTACTTGAGCTCAGGAGTTCGAGATCAGCCTAGGCAACATAGCAAGACCTCGTTTCTACAAAAAATCAAAAAATTAGCCAGGCGTAGTAGCATGTGCTATTTGAAAGGCTGAGGCAGAAAAATCACCTGAGCCCAGGAGGAACATGCTGCAGTGAGCCCTGATCGTGCCACTGAGCTCTAGCCTGGGTGACAAAAGTGAGACCACAACTCAAAAAAAAAAAAAGAAACTTTAAATCTAGAACTGCCCTAGAACATGCTGGATGTGTAGTCAGCACATCCACAGATATTTCTATTTTTATATAGTTGTGATCATCACATTTAAACAACTATACACATAGCTTTTTTCTCCTCATTACATTCTTAAGCAAACGTTATTTTTCCATGTTGCAGTATGTTCTTTGCATTTTGTCTGAACAAGTCTACCTCTTGAGCCTCTGTTTTCTCACCTGTCACCACTTCATCGCCAAAGACCCCTCCCCTAGAGATCTTGAGAGTTCCTTGGAAGAGGATATTCCAGCGGGTGAGGATGTAGGCAGGCTTTGGGGCCACACAACTTTTGGAATTCTAGCTCTGAAAATTTCTTGTCTTGTCTTTGGGAAGTGACTAATCATCTTTGACCCTTAGTTTTCTTTTTTCCTTTTTTTTTTTTTGAGTTGGAGTCTCACTCTGTCGGCCAGACTGGAGTGCAGTGGCCGCTCCCGGCCACTGCAGCCTCGACCTGCTGGGTTCCGGCCATCCTTCCGCCTCAGCCTCCCAAGTAGCTGGAACTACAGGCACGCGCTACCACGCCCGGCTGATTTTTGATTTATTGTAGAGATGAGGTCTCACCAAGTTGCCCATGCGGGTCTCGAACCCGCGGGCTCAGGCAATCCACTCACCTCAGCCTCCCAAGGCGCAGAATTACAGGCTGAGCCACCGAGAGCGGCTGACCCTTAGTTTTCTTATTTGCAAACTGGAAATGACAGTGCCTTATGCAGAGAGCTGCTATATGGATTAAGTGAGTTTAGAAAAAACATGTGTAATATTTAACCTCATGCTTGACATATAGTAGCTCTTTTTGTGTGTGTGTGTTGGAGTCTCACTCTGTCACCCAGACTGGAGTGAAGTGGCTCCCGGCCACCGCAGCCTCAACCTGCTGGGCTCAGGCGAACCTTCCACCTCAGCCTTCCGAGTAGCTGGAACTACAGGTGCATGCTACCACGCCCGGCTAATTTTTTGATTTATTGTAGAGATGAGGTCTCTCCAAGTTGCCCAGGCGGGTCATGAATAGTAGCTCTCAATGGTAGCTGCTATTATTATTGTTGTTGTTATTAATTATTATTATACTTTCCTTTTCCATAGAGTTTATATATGATGATTACTTAAGCTTTACCAAATGATTTCCTGTTCCTTATTATTTTTTTATATATAATAGTTGCACATATTTGATATTTTGATACATAAATACAATGTGTAATGATCGAATCAGGGTAATTGGGATATCCATCACATTAAAATATTTATCTTTGTGTTGGGAACATTACAAATCTTCTCTTCTAGCTGTTTTGAAATATACAATAAATTATTGTTAACTATAATTTTCTTACAGCACTATTGAACACTAGAATGTATTCCTTCTATCTTACTGCATTTTTGTACCCTTAAACCAACTTCTCTTTATTCCATCCACCCCCGTACCCTCTCCAGGCTCTGGCAACCATCATTCTACTTTCTACCTCCAGGAGATCCACTTTTTTAGCTCCCCCATATGAGTGGGACCATGCAATAATTGTCTTTCTGTCCCTAGTTTATTTCACTTAACATAATGACCTCCAGTTTCATCCATGTTGTTGCAAATTACAGGATGTCATTCTTTTTTATGGCTAAATAATATTCCATTTTGTGTGTGTGTGTGTGTGTGTGTGTGTGTGTGTATACACTCTACATTTTCTTTCTGTTCTTTACTCTTATAGATAGAGAATTCTGCAGGCTATATCCTCAGGCATACGACATTTTTCTTCTAAAAAAATTATCTCTTCAGAGTCAGCACAGCCACATAGGCTCTTCATCCTCCTTCTGCTTAGTGAGCTCCTAATTTTTTAAGGCCCCTAAAGCCTTCTTTTACCCCCAAAGAGAGTGACTGTCCCCCAATACCACTTTACCTAGAATACACCTTCTCTCCCATAGGTATCTCCAGGTCCTCTTTCTCCAATCAGTTCCCACATGACCCCAGAAAAATTTTTCTAAAAATACATGTAAATACTGTGCAGGAAATAGAATTTCTTAATGGCTAATGAGAGTGTAACTTGGTACAGGACAAAAAAGAACAATTGGAACACTTATTGTCTCTGATTCAGCAACTCCACCTCCAGGAATTCTTTCTACAGATGTACTCAAATATGTGCCAAATGGCATATTTACAAGTTATTTATTTATTTATTTGAGTCAGAGTCTCATTCTGTTACCCACACTGGAGTGCAGTGGCACATTCATGGCCACTGCAGCCTTGACCTGCTGGACTCAGGTGATCCTTTTGCCTCAACCTTCCAAGTAGCTGGAACTACAGGCAAGTGCCACCACACCTGGCTAATTTTTTGATTTATTATAGAGACGAGGTCTCGCCAAGTTGCCCAGGCTAGTCTCAAATCCCTGGGCTCAGGCAATCCTCTCACTCCCACCTCCCAAAGTGCTGGGATTACAGTGTGAACCACCACACCTGGCTACAAGTTATTAAGCATTGCTTGTAGTAGCAAAACATTGGAAATCCCCTAAATGTCCACCAATGGGGGATTATTTAAGTAAGTCATAATACGTACATATACCAGAAAACCAATTCACTGTAAACAAAGAATGGGGGAAATTATTATATAGTAAAATGAGGGCATTTCCAAACTGTAGCTATAATTTTAGGTGAAAAACAAGGTGCACAGCAATGTGTATTGAGTACCAGCATATGTTTTGAAAATAAAAAAGAAGAGAAAGAATACACATATGTATTTGCTTGTATTTCCATAAAATACTTTGGAAAGATATATAAGAGACTGGTAACATAGGTCCCCTCTGGGGAGAATACCAGGCAGCGGACAGGTGGGGACAGAAAGACATGTGTGCATCCTTTTGTTGCTTTTGAATTTGACACTGTGTATATGCACCGTCTGTTCAAAATAATAATAATAGAAATAAAACATGTTGTGAAGACAGACATACTGTTGCATGTCCTTATTGCTACAAGAGATAGCAGAAGGATTCATTTTGGGGAGAAAATTGCTCTTGTGCCAGGGAGAGAAACTTTTGAAAGACCTTTTGGCCAAAGCCCACGGTCTGGAGGGGAAAGGTTAAAACCATCATAAAGTAAGGGATCACCAGGAAAGAGGTGGTTATGATGCTAAATAGCTCTTTACTTCCTCTGGGGTGGACCTAAGGGGCAGGAGTTTGGGGCACTGGGAACCAAGAGGACAGAAAAGGAAAGAGAAGGAACTTAGATCTAAATAAGTCTATCATACTCAGTGATCTATCACAGAAACAAAGAAGTGAGTACTACATGTTCTCACTCATAAGTGGACCCTGAACATTTATCATAATATTATAAGAAAGGATTGGCAGTAGGGAAAAATTGCCGGGGCAGGGGGCACAATAAGGGTACCTGATCTTAAACCAGGCAAAGTGGAGATCAAAGGGAGGTTCAAACTTTACCTGTACAAAGACCCCTTGTATACCTAATCCTGAATTGCACTCCACATCTTAAAAAAAAATAAGGCAGCCGGGCTCGGTGGCTCAGCCTGTAATCCCGTTCCTTGGGAGGCTGAGGTGAGTGGATTGCCTGAGCCCACCTGGGCAACTTGACGAGACCTCATCTCTACAATAAATTTTAAAAAAATTAGCCGGGCATGGTAGCGTGCACCTGTAGTTCCAGCTACTTGGAAGGCTTAGGTGGAAGGATCGCCGGAACCCAGCAGGCCGCCGGGAGTGGCCACTGCACTCCAGTCTGGGCGACAGAGTGAGACTCCAACTCAAAAAAAAAAAAAAGAAAGGCGCTCAGAGCCGAGAGGGCGCCCCATAAATAGTATAAAACTGAAGCCTTCAGAGCAAGTAATCTTGTTTTACGGGAGAGCGAGTCTTGCTACCCTACACATAGCAGGCCATAATGGCTAACACTGTTTTTAGTACCAAAGTTTAACTGTCTTGTAGTTGCTTCTCTGTCTTTGCCTACCTGTCACACTGTTTGCCCTCCCACAATGATGTATTGTGCCGTTTGAATGCTGAGTGCCCCCACCCCTTTAAGTAAAAGGAAATTATCTTTATTTCTTTTTTGGTTTGTGTGTTTTAATTGCTGATGATCCAGACCCTAGATTAATAGGTCATCAAGTCTTCTGTTAAAGAACTAGAGAACAAGCCGGGCCCGGTGGCTCAGCCTGTAATCCCATGCCTTTGGGAGGCTGAGGTGAGTGGATTGCCTGAGCCTGTGGGTTCGAGACCTGCCTGGGCAACTTGGCGAGACCTCATCTCTACAATAAACCAAAAAAATTAGCCGGGCGTGGTAGCGCGCGCCTGTAGTTCCGGCTACTTGGAAGGCTGAGGCGGAAGGATCGCCGGAGCCCAGCAGGTCGAGGCTGCGGTGACCGGGAGAGCCACTGCACTCCAGTCTGGGCGACGGAGTGACACTCCAACTCAAAAAAAAAAAAAAAAAAAAAGAACTAGAGAACAGAGGAACTAGTAGAGAAAAAGAAGGAAATATGATTGAGGGGTAAAAAAAAAAGGAGAAAGAAGAATTTTCTAAAAACTATAAGGAGGTCAGAGGATAGAGGGAGGAAAAGAAAGTAAAGGAAGGGTTACCCCAAGTGCCCTGCCAGCCTGGGAGCTGATCTAGGGGCAGGTTCCCAGAAAGGAGGAGGACTTCAAGCTCAAATGAGACAGGTGACTGGGACTAACAAAGAAGGGCTTCGAGGGACATTGAGCACCAAGAGGCACCATGAGATCTGTGACATCGTCACAGTTCTCTCAGCTATGACCAGAGAGGGCACCTCTTATTCCTGCATCAAACTCATCTATGCACATTGTTCCACTGTGGGCAGCTGGTGAATATGTCACTCTGTCAGCACTGATAACTCACCAGATGCCTGCCAAGCTGGAGAGATGCCCACCTGCACCATACAACTTCAACATGAAACTGTCCCATTGCTCCAGGTGGAGCATAATGCCCCAGGGCAAAACCTGTAAGCCCAAAGCAAGGGAATGAGGCCCTGGGCCTGGTGGAATGGTGACAAGAAAGCTCTGGGCATCTGTACTTGGTGGGGAAGGTTAACAAGGAAAGAGGGAGCTGAACTGAACAAGCTCAGACCCCCCTGAGATGGGACAATCATTAATGATTGTGCTGTTACAATTGGATAGGGAACATTTGGATGGCAGTTGTCTGGCAAATCTGACAATGTTGTTCACTTGCTTAAAATCTATCAAGGGTTATGCAGCGAATTGAATGTCCATGCCCCTTCAAAATTCATATGTTGAAACTCTAACCCCATGTGATGGTAGTTGAGAGTGGGGCCCTTAGAAGGTAATTCAGTTATGAGGGTGGAGCCCTCATGAATGGGATTAGTGCCCTTTATAAGGAGAGGCTAGAGAGCTAGCTAGCTTCCTAGTTTCACCAATGGGCTATAAGGAGAAGTCACATATGTCAGTTCTGGGTTAAAGCATAAAACAGCAAGTGTGAGTCCCACCTTAGCTTTCCTGCCTTGCTCTAGGCAGTGAGTCCCTCTTTAGCTTTCCTCCAGGGAGACCACATATTCCAAGTATAGCCTCAAGATGGTGGCCTCTCCATCGGCCTGGGGTCCACGAGTGATTAGGAGGAGCATGTGTATTGGGTATGTGCCAGGAGCATGAAATAAACTGTTGTTGTATTAAGGCACTCACTCAATATTTGTTGAATAAATGTTTCTACTTTAGAATTTTGCAAACGATACTTGAACTGTTTGTATGTCTTTCTTCACAGGCTGAGCCACTGCACAGGCTGAGCCACTGCACTGGGCCAATATGTATTTATATATATATTTATATATATATATAAATTTATTTAATTTTAAATATATATAAATATTTCTATGTTTAGAGACAGGGGCTCACTCAGTCACCCTTGCCGGAGTGCAGTGGTGCAATCATAGCTCACTGCAGCCTCGAACTACTAGGCTCAAACTATCCTCCTGCCTCAGCTTCCTGAATAGCTAGGACTACAAGTACACAACACCATGCCTGGCTATTTTTAAAATTTTTTATAGCGACAGAGTCTCACTATGTTGCCCAGGCTGGTCTTTGAGTTCCTGACCTCAAGTGATCCGCTTGCCATGGCCTCTCCAAGCACGAGGATTACAGGCACGAACTACCGTGACTGGCCTGAATAATGTTTTAAAAAATAATTGCAAATTGGGTTTTTAAAAATGAACATCAGCTGGGCTCGGTGGCTCAGTCTGTAATCCCAGCACTTTGGGAGGCCGAGATGAGTAGATTGCCTGACCCGCGGGTTCGAGACCCACCCAAGCAACTTGGCAAGACCTCGTCTCTACAATAAATAACAAATTAGCCGGGAGTGGTAGCGCATGCCTGTAGTTCTGGCTACTTGGAAGGCTGAGGCGAAAGGATCACTGGAGCCCAGCAGGTTGAGGCTGCTGTGGCTGGGAGCGTGCACTGCACTCTAGTCTGGGTGACAGAGTGAGACGCCAACTCAAATAAATAAATAAATAAAAATGAACATCATCTGTATGTATGTTATGCTGCAATTAAAAAGTTTAGTTAAGACTGGGTGCGGTCTCTACAAAAAAATTAAAAAACCAACCAGGTGTGGTGGTGCACACCCGTAGTCCCAGTTATTTAGGAGACTGAGGCAGAAAGATTGCCTAAACCCAGGAGGTAGAGGCTGCAGTAAGCCATGATTGTGCCACTGCACTCTAGCCTGAAACTCTAACTAAAAAAAAAAAAAAAAATTTACTTTAAAAAACAAACAGGCATAATAAGTAAAAAGAGGAAGTATCTAGAGAGTTAATTGCACAAACACAAAGGCACTTCTAGAAGATACAGTCATTGATGTGTGAGTTTTGAAATGGCATCTGTAGATACATGCATTAAAGTTCTTTTGTGTACAATAACACTGACCAGAGGTAGCTAAAGCAACCGGGAACCCAAGGCTAGAATAACATCCTGGCCTCGGGATAATGTAGAATCATCTCCAAGTGCTGTGGGGAACACACACAGCCCTCTTTATTTCTCTCATTTTGTTTCTCTTTGAGCAGATACTTCATTATTTTCACTCACTAAAACCCAGCTTTTTCTTTTCTTTTCTCTTCTTCTGAATAGGAGTCTCATTCTGTCACCCAGACTATAGTGCAGTGGCACACTCATGGCCACCACAGCCTCAACTTGCTGTGTTCAAGCGATCCTTCCATTTCAGCCTTCCAAGTAGCTAGAACCACAGGCACGTGCCACCACACCCACCTAATTTTTTGATTTACTGTAGAAATGAGGTCTCACCAAGTTGCCCAGGCTGGTCTCAAATCCCTGGACTCAGGCAATCCTCTTGCCTCTACCTCCCAAACTGCTGGGATTTCAGGCATGAGCCACTGCACCCGGCAAAACCCAGCTTTTTCTACTTCTCAGAAAACACTTTGATCATCAGCCAACGGTTACCTAGTTTCCATCTCCTTTCAAGAGAGCAGTGGCCATAGTCTTTGTCCTAATTTCAAGATCACAGAGAAGAACTCTGATTGGCCCAGCTTGCTTAGAGCCCACCTGGTCCCCAGATATGCACATGGCAATTTCTCAGCATGGTCTTTTTGACAGAGGAACCAGACAGCAGAAAGCAGGGGCTGAAAGAAAAATTACTTGCTGCCCATTAAAATCAGATAGGAGAAGCATTCTTGAGAAAGTAGCTTTAGAAACAGAAGATAAACCGGACTCGGTGGCTCAGCCTGTAATCCCGCGCTTTGGGAGGCTGAGGTGAGTGGATTGCCTGAGCCTGCAGGTTCGAGACCTGCCTGGGCAACTTAGTGAGACCTCATCTCTACAATAAATCAAAAATATTAGCCAGGCGTGGTAGTATGCGCCTGTAGTTCCAGCTGCTTGGAAGGCTGAGGCAGAAGGATCGCCGGAGCCCATCAGGTCGAGGCTGCGGTGGCCGGGAGTGGCCACTGCACTCCAGTCTGGGCGACAGAGTGAGACTCCAGCTCAAAAAAAAAAAAAAAAAGAAACAGAAGATAGATACATATAAATATATCCTCTGGAAAGATTGGATGATGAGGATACATTATTTGGGCAGGAATTAAACGATGGAACCACCTCACAGTTACTATCTTGCATCTCCCTATGCATCATGCTACATATACTTCCGTGGCCAAGTCCTATCAACTCTATCTCCTAAATCTGTTGTGAAATAGCTTGTTCCCTACCATCTTCACTGCCTTAGCTCCTACTTTATCATCTGTGGTCTGGACTGTTGCAACACCCTCCTAACTGGCCTCCCTACCTCCAGTCTCATCTCATCCTAATCACGATGACCTCCAAGTGGTCTTTCTTACAAGCATATAGTCCTGTCATTTCCTGCTTAAAACTCTTCGACGACCCCCATCACCTTCCAAATGTTTCAGCGCAGCCTCCAAGGCCTTCCTTGATCCAGCACCAACCTCACCCACTCTCCCTCTGTCCCAGATACCAGGACATCTCATCCCCAGCCATCAACGATCTATGCTTGCATGTCTTCTAAGACTTGTGCTCCCTCTGTTCACTCTGCTCAGGATGCCCTTCTCATCTCTATGATCTCTGGAGATGCTACTTACCCTTCAAGGTCCAGTTCAGTATCCCCCCTCCACTCACAGTGTAGCAATTGAGTAATTTTCACAATTTTTAATTTACTTATCTATTTTTGGAAACAGTATCTAGCTCTGTCACTATTGTCAGCTGTGGATTTATCTGTTCCTCCTGCTGTGTTCTTTCAGAGCAGTAACCATAGCTCATCTATCTTCAAATCCCCAGTTTCAAGCCTAGGAATCAACAAATGCTTAGGCAAGACAGTGAGAAGGGAGGAGAGGTGAAAAGGAGGAAGAGAAAACAGAAGGCAGGCAGGAGAAGGAAAGGAAGGGGGGAAGGGGAGGAGAAAGGTGAGGAGGGGAGGGGAGGGAAAGGAAGAGAAGGGAAGATGGAAGATGGAGTAAGGAAAAGGCCCAGGACTCGAAGTTACAGCACTTCTCTGTGTATCCCCAACATGGATAACTTGTGGCACTTCTCTGAGTCGGTCTACTTTTTTATAAAATAGCATCTGTCCTATCTAACTCATAGATTTATTGGGGATCAAATAAAGAAGGGAATGTGAAAGCGCTTTATTCATTTCTATGCAAATATTAGTCAGTATTAATTGCCCATTGCATTACACATACGTGTTCTCCTAACTGAAGACTGCAAGTCTTAGTGGACACTTTTCTTTGGTCAGATGTCTTTGCAGTGGATGAGGCGCTGGGGGTGTAGGAGTCTGGAGTTATTTTAGCTGTGTTTTAGCAGTGACTTATTACCAGAATCTTGTGAGTCAACTGGGACTAACATTGGGGTTCATCAGTATCACAGTGTAACAATTGAGTACATTTAAATGTGTTTTACTTATTTACTTTTAGATTCAGCTCTGTCACCCAGGCTAAAGTGCAGTGGCATAATCATGGCTCACTGTACCCTCAAACTCCTAGGCTCAAGCAATCCTCCTGCCCAAGCCTCCCAAGTAGCTAGGACTACAGACACACGCCACCACGCCTGGCTAATTTTTAAAATTTTTTTGTAGTGATGAGGTCTCACAATGTTGCCCAGGCTGGTCTTGAACTCCTGGTTCCAAGCAGTCCTCCTACCTCAGCCTCTAAAAGTGCTGGGATTACAGGTGTGAGCCACCACGCCCAGCCTAATTGAGTAAATTTGGTGACATTATTCTATTTTGAAGCCTTTTTGCACTTATTTTAAATTGTGAGTGCTTTTCCCCTCCTGATTTAAGTGAATACTACAGAATGCCAGCAACCATTAGCTATTAAAAATAATTTCAGTTTGATTGAAAAGTTTTTTACTTCTTTCTCAAGCTTCTGGATAAGTTTAATTAAGAGTAGTTTGAAACCATGTGTGGTGGCTCACGCCTGTAATCTTAGCACTTTGGGAGGCTGAGGCAAGAGGATTGCCTAAGCCCACAGGTTCGAGACTAGCCTGGGCAACATGGCGAGACCTTGTTTCTACAATAAATCAAAAAATTAGCTGGGCATGGTGGCATACACCTGTAGTTCCAGCTACTTGGAAGGTTGAGGCGGAAGGATTGCTTGAACCCAGCAGGTCGAGGCTGCAGTGGCTGTGAGTGTGCCATTGCACTCCAGCCTGGACAACAGAGTGAGACCCCAAGTTAAAAAGAAAAAAAGTAGCTTGAGCCTGACATTGCAATGACTACAGCAGCTCTGACCAACACATCCTCAGACAATATCTTCAACCCTCTTCACATATCTTTAAAACAAACAAGCACGCCTTTTTTACTATAGGAAATTTTAAAATCACTCAAAAATAGAGAGAATAGTATAAAAGAGTAAATGTGCCCATCACTTACCTGGCTTTCACAACTATCACTACATGCTCATCCTGAATCATCCACATGCTCACATACCTATCCTCCCTGCCCTCAGATTACTTTGGGGGCAAATCCTAGCTATCATATTTCTTTTATAAAAATTTCAGAATATATATATACATTTTTTTGATAGCAGGATTTATTGAGAGGACAGAAAATCTTCCACAGTGG
>CAUYQG010083025.1:0-39691 GCA_963574415.1 Tarsius wallacei
CAGCCATAAAGAAGGACAAACATGGACTTCGCAGCAACTTGAATGGATTTAGAGTCTATCATACTCAGTGATCTATCATAGAAACAAAGAACAGAGTACCATATGTTCTCACTCATAAGTAGACCTTGAACAATTATCATAATACTATAAGAAAAGGATTGGCAGTAGTGGGAAACTGACAGGGGGCAGGGGGGTGGGATCAGCAGTTGAGGGAAACTGCCAGGGGAGGGAGGGGCACACCTCATCAACAAGGGTACCTGCATAATGAATATTTATATACCTAACCCTGAAATGTACCCCACATCTTTAAAATAAAGAAAAAAATCTTCCCCTTTATGTCAGCAGATTGATAAGGTGATTGGGTGGTGGTCTGTTCCACAGGATCACAGAGGGCAGGTAAGCACAGGTACCGATTTCAGGTGATCAACAGCAGGCAGATGGGTGAGTCAGGAAGGGCTGATTTGGTTAATTTGTTTACAAAACAAGCTGGGGATGGAATTGTAAAACTATCGATAGCTACCTCTGAGAATTCGGTTTTGTCCCTGTCTAGTGATTAGATTAAAGTAAATTAAAGTGAGCTGCTGGAAAAACATGACAGATCTAGGCAATGGCAAAATGGCTGCTCATTAGGCATGTTGATTCCATCTTTCGTCCTTTCAGTGACAGAGACAGTATGTGGCCTACAAAGCCTAAAATATTTTCTAAGTAGGTCTTTACAGAGAAAGTTTGCCATCTCGTGAAGCAGAGACCCTTCTGAAAATGCAGAAAAAACAGAAAAAGGGGAAATAAGTTACTTCCTGTTTTTTTGTGCTTTCTCTTTCGTGACCTTTTTACTTTGGCAGGCTACATGTTTAAACTTCTGGTGGAAACCAATCAGAATAGAAATCCTGTAAACCAATCAGCAAATAGGGCACATAAATGAGATGGTTATGTAAAACCAATCAAGGTGCAACATGTAAGACTAATGGAAAATCCAAGCTATGGAAAATCCAAATTGTATGGTGCCAATATGTCACCTTGTAAGGAAGACAAAGGGGTTACAATGTAAAGGGAAGTTAACAAAGGAATATAAGACAATGCCCCACTATGTTCCGGGCTCAGCCTTTGGATGTGAATCCACTGAGCCAGTGCTAGCATGAATAAACACTGCTGCCTGGCAAAGAAGCCTCAGTGTCTCATCTCTTTGTGGAAGAAAGAGTCCCGTTACACTCCTACTACACTTGCATCTCCACTATCCAGCTTTATCAGTTAGGATTCAATTAGAAAAACAGAAACCAGTTTAGGTATTTTAACATAGGAGGGTACAGTTATAAAAATGTTAGGTGGGGCTGAGTGCAGTAGCTCATTTCTCTAATCCTAGCACTTTGGGAGGCCAAGGTAGGAGCATTGCTTGAGGCCAGGAGTTTAAGATCAGCCTGGGCAAAATAGCAAGATCCTACCTCTACACACACAAAAAAATTTAAATTAGCCACTGTTGAGAAAGCTCCCAAGCTCTGTAAAATATTTTAAGATGATTTATTCTTAAGCTAAGCTTGAGAACTTAAGCCCAGATACACCCATCCTTGGGAGGTCCTGAGAATGTGTGCCCACTGTGGCCAAACTGGTTTAGTTATAGACACTTTAGGAAGGTGGAAGTTACAAGAAACTATAAATTAATACATGTGATATTTTCATTGGTTTGGCCCAGGAAAGAGGGACATTTCCAAGGGAGAGGGGAAGCATGGAGGATTGCAAGTCATTGGTGAATTCAATGATTTCTTGACTGGTAACTTTGCAGTCCTTATGTAAGGAGTTGTTTTGTTAAGATAACGTGGTGGCTCAAGCCTGTAATCCCAGCACTTTGGGAGGCTGAGGTGAGAGGATTGCCTGAGTTCAAGGGTTCGAGACCAGCCCAGGCAACTTGGTGAGACCTCGTCTCTACAATAAATCAAAAAATTAAGCAGGCTTCGTGGCATGCGCCTGTAGTTCCAGCTACTTGGAAGGCTGAAGAGGAAGGATCACCTGAGTCTAGCAGGTCGAGGCTGCAGTGGCCATGAGCATGCCACTGGACTCCAGCCTGGGCAACAAAGTAAGACTCCAACTCAAAAAAGATAAGGAGGTGGAAAACTCCAGGTCTGTTGATGTGTAGATGAAGTCAAGATGTTTTGCGGAGACAAAGAGGGGAAAGGCTCTAGGTTTGTTGATATGCAGATGAAGTCCTATGTGTGACAGACTTGAGGATAGATAATTGTCTTACAAGGCTCCCTGAGTGTCTGACAATTCACAGGAGATGACTTTTCAGGGCTATAAGGTATTTTGATTTCCTTCTTTGTTTATTATGTGATGTTATGCCAGAGTCAGGTTGAAAAATAATAGGGTAATCCTGTTTGGTGAGTCCCTATAAGGCACTGACTCTCCAAGACTCTTAGTTAGGAAATTGGGTAGGAGAAAAAGTTCAGGTTTAGTCCTCATCAGACTGTGGTGGCACGTGTCTGTAGTCCCAGCTACTTGAAAGGCTGAGGGAGGAAAATTGCTTGAGTCCAGGAAGTTGAAGTTGCAGTGAGCTATGATTGCACCACTGCACTCAGCCTGGGTTACAAAGTGAGACTTTGTCTCTTTAATAAAAAAAGGGGTTGTGGGGTGGGAGAAGATATGGTGAAGGTTGTATTAACAGGAGTGCTGGAGCCAACATTCCTATAGAGAGAGCTGGAAAGTCACACTTATGCTTTGCAGCTACCAGAAACAAACAAACAATGGCTCCTATCTTCTTGCCTTCTGATCTCATATGAGTGCCTCCTGAAAGGACAGAGAGTGGGAAACCATTTTTCGTCTTGTTCTTAAACCCTGACACAATGATGAGAAAGTAGAAGCTATGTTTTGGAGAAATGCATACTTTAGATAAAGATTAACTTTGCTAACTTGGTCTTTTCAGAAACACAGACTTCCTGATGCTAGAGGTATCTCATAGTGGCAACCAAGCTTGCCTAGAGTAAAGGGAATTTACAAGGCCTAAGACATCATGCATTGGGCAAGGATTGTAGAAGTCACAAAAATTGTAATTATAAAAGTTATGCAGATCACAGGACTCGTGACTCCTCAGAGGGGGAGCAGGTGGGGACTCAATCTTCCAGTAAATTGGGCACTATCTACAGGGAAGTCAAGGATCCCCTGAAGCTACCCACTGGGAATGCATGGGAGATAGGGGAAAGTGCACCTTCCATTACCTCTAAGGAATGTCGTTCAGGAAGGTAAAATCCTTGTCACATCCTTCTCTAGGGGCTGTGATAACATGGACAAACATTAATGGATCTCTGTGTCACAGGATCTCCAAGACATCAGCAGGTGGTCAATTAGGAAGTCACAGCAGTCAGTCTACCTGGCTGCAACATCTCCAGGGGAGAGGATTGAAGCCAGGACTGTGGGGGGTAAGGGGAAAGGCTACAGGGCCACACTCACCTAGAGTGTCGGCCTGCTCCCTGACTATGGGGAGTGAACTTTTCTTAAATAAATCTTCTTCTCTCACCTCTTTATGTGTTGCAACTCTTTGCATTACTCGGATCTCTGGATTACTGGTGCACACCTCTGGGCATGCCGGCTCTGGCGGTGCTGCGCCCCTCTGCATCCATCCACCCTCTCCCTATCCGTACCCTAACGCCTCCAAATGACAGAATCTAGCCAGAACATAGTTGGCAATGGAGTCTGAGTAATATTGTTTTCAAGCTACCATCACAGTGATTGTAGGAAAGTATAGAAGTATGAGTATACAGGAGCTGAGTGTCAGTAGACTATGTCTGGCACTTTGGCATCCTGTTGCACAGAGTAGGTGCTTAGTAAAGTTACTGAATTAAATCACTAGTCTAAGCATTTAGTATGCTAAGCACGTCACAGAATGCCAAGATTAATAAAACCATTTCTTGCCTTCAGGTAGCTTACAGTCAAGAAAGAGACTGAAATGTAATCACTGATGAAGAGTACAGAGGAAATAATACATTCATCTTGGAGGATGGGAAGAGAATGGCTTCCTGAAGAAAAGGGTATGTTTTAGGCATTGTGAAAAGGCTTTTGAAACTAAGGAAGATTGGAGGAAAATTCACTTGAAAGGAGAAAACAGGTGCCATTGCTTCAAGATGTGAAAACAAATGGCATTTTGGGGAGTTAATACCATGTAACAGTAACTTAGTGAATTTTTTCATGTTACAGTACTTAAGTTTAAAAAAAGAATACATTTTATTATTCTGTAAGCACTTTCATTAACAAATCCTGTATGTGTATATATACCTATACATACACATGTATGTATGTATATATTTCAATTATAAACTTCAATCTACCCCAGGTCCAAAATTCCATGATTAGAATTTGAGAGCAGCTTTATTACATCTACTAAAATACAAGTACTTAAATTGGACCTTGACAAAGATTATGTACCTTAACATTAACTTTATACCCAGCACCATTTGTTAAAAGAGTAATATTTCTTGCCCCCTCACCCTTGCCCTCACCCCACATGCCACATTATGTTCCAAATCCAAGTCCGGGACATGCATGCACAATGCTCTACTCCTAATAGAGTCAGTGGGAATCATGTGGTGGCTATGTACTAGAGATCAAACTTGACTGAAGGTTTCAACTAACTAATTGTCTATCAGGTTTCACATGCTGTATATACCAGTCACATTTTGCATAGATGGAGGACTACGTGTAAATGTGGACTCTTGGTAGACTTTTAGCTTCCATTCAAGCAGGAGGAATTATTAGAATGAAGATTTAAAGTTACATCTTATTTTTAAATTAAGTGATGTCCATAGGTCTGCCACAATTAGCACCCAAAATTCAGTGTGACCTTTATGGCAGCTGGTGATGCTCTAATATTTCTGAGTAGTACATAAAAGGTAAAAGGGCATATCTCCTTTCAATGTGCATATGTAAGTGCAATAAGTATTAATAGGAGTACATACTTGTGGATAATCCTGGAATGTATATCTGTATTTATAATTAGGAACAGTTATGTGAATTTGATATAAATGTCTGTCATCAGTGGTGTATGATTATCAGTTTCCCTTGTATGTTTTTTAAGAACCTAAAGAATATTATAACTTGCTATTCTTGAGTTTTATAACAGGTAATGAAACAGTGTTAGAATTCTTTAAATATTTTCGTGCTTACAATGTTTGCTCAGAATCCATACATTTAAATGTGAGGGTGCTTTGTTATTTGTTTTATTTTGCAAAATCAGAGCAACTATTGTAGAATTTCAAAATATAATTTTGTGTATGAAACTCAATTTTTCATTGCCTGTTTTTTGTTTCTTATGACCCAAGAAGAAACTTTAAGAGGAGAATGTGATGATGACTTTATTATATTCTACTGCTCTCTGCACAGTTTCCCTGATTTCGTGACTTTCTTTATTTTTCCTTTCTTTGCTCAGCTTTTTTATTATCCCTGCCATATGTTTTAGGTATGAGATATGTACAATACTAGTGAGGAACAGTAAAACTAAACATAAAAGGATATTCTGTGGGGGATGTCAGGTGGTTTTACTTTCTCCTTTATATTTTATTGTATTGTTTGCAGGTTTATAAGCATTTGAAAAATGAAGAAATGATTATTTTGATAATAGAAACAACTAGCATTAGTGTTCTAGAAACTTTGAGAACTTGGTTACTAGTATTCTTAGTGTACAGACTTTAAAGACAAGCCTGTTTTCGCATGGTTAGGTAAATTTTCAAATGAGTTGACTTGCCTTGTTCAGGAAGTTACTCTTCCTAGGTGTTTATGAAACAATTTACTGAATTTTAGGAAGTCTTTTTATTTTATACATCAGACCAAACAACTATATTTTCACTTGATTATCACTGTGAAGGCAGGAACCATACCTCTTTTCTTCTCAGTCATATTCCCTGTGCTATTTGCTTCAGTAGATATTTGTTGATTTAACATACAAGGCAAATAAATTAGCTTAAGAATGCTCCAACAGAAAAATTGGTTAAGTATATTAGGTACACTATCATGTAAACATAAAGTAATACAATCCATTACTTCACAGTAAAGAGCACAACTGGCCAGTAATTATGGAAGGATCATGAAAAGTGTTTTACCTCATTAAGAATAAAATAAAATAAATGGGAAAAACCAATACATCTTTTTTCCCCCCAAAGATTCAGAATGCTTGCTTATCTTCAGGATTGGCAAGAAAATAGGGAGAAATGAGCACTTTCATTCTCTATTGATAAAAGTGAATTTATTTTACTTCATTCTGGAAAGCAGTTTGGAAATATGTATCAAATATAAAAAATAGGCTGGGTACAGTGGTTATGCCTGTAATCCTAGCACTTTGGGAGGCTGAGGCAGGAAGAGTACTTGAGCCCAAGAGTTTGAGACTAGCCCAGACAACATAGTAAGACCTCATCTCTACAAAAAAAAAATAAAAAAATTAGCTGAGCGTGGTGGTGTACACCTGTAGACCCAGCTACTCAGGAGGCTGAGGTGGGAGGATCACCTGAGCCCAGGAGTTCAAGGTTGTAATGAGTTGTGATTGTGCCACTGCACTCCAGCCTGGGTGACAAAGTAAGACTTCGATTCAATAAGTAAATAGAAGGAAGGAGGGAGGGTGGGGAAGGAGAGGAGGGGAGGGAAAGAGGGAAAGAAGAAGGGAGAGAGAAGTAAAAGCTCTTGATCCTACAATATTTAAGTGTGGTAAGATGTATGAATGTTATGGCAGCATCAATTATACTGTGGAACAATTGGAGCTCTAGACTGGGTGCAGTGGCTCACACCTGTAATCCCAGTACTTTGGGACGTTGAGGTGGGAGGATCTCTTGATGCCAATTTGACTTTAGCCTAGGAAACATAGTGAGACCCTGTATCCACAAAAATAAAAAAGTTTAAAAATTGTAGCTTTAAATATTTATCAATAGGAAACCTATTAAATAAACTGTGACACCTTTATATAATGAAATCCCATGCAGCAACTAAAATGATATAAATCTGTATTTATTGACCTGTAAAAATATTCATGATATATTGTTGAGTAAAAAACAAAACAAAACAAAACAAAAACAGGCTGCAATGCAGCATGTATGCAGTGATTGTATATATCAGAGGTTGGCAAACTGTTGCTGTAAAAGGTCAGGTAGTATATAAAGTTTTGTGGGTCGTGCATTCTCTGTCCCACTACTCAACTCTTCTGTTGTAGTGCAGAAGTAGACAGGGACATGTGTAAACAAGTGAGCATGGCTCTGTTTCAGTAAAACTTTATTTACAGAATCAAGCAGCTGATTAATTTTGCTGACCCCTACTATATATGCACTAATATGTGTATGTGTATAAACACACATACGTCCGCACACAGACACACACAGACACACACACACAGGGAATATACATTTCTAGAAGAACTAGAAGAATGTTCACCATCTAACAGTAGATGGCTCCGCATGGGGGATTCTAGATAATTTTTGTTACTTTATGCTTTTCTGTATTATTTGATTTTTATGGGTCCTAGGAAAAATCATAAAAATCATTATTTCTGTAGAAAGTAGTCTTTTTTAAAAAAGCAATGTTTTTAGCATAACTTGCCTGAGAGTTCTAAGATCTTCCGTGTTATATATGTGTGTACCAAATAAAGTAATATTTAAATATAGTGCACCATTTTGTCTATTGCAAAATCATCTCTTGCCTGTGTTGTTATATTTGTTTCTTTAATCATCTGCTTACCCTGGTTTTTATAGCTCTTCCTTATCCTGTTACATACACAATTGCCAGATATACCTAAGAATATTTTTTAAAATCTAGAAATTTATTATCTAGGTCTTCTAGACTGTATCCAAAGTAATCCAGTTGTGTAATACAAATAAATACATACGCACATACACACTACTTTCTTGACTTTCCTATTTCTGTTATTGCCAGCTTTCTGGTTTCCCTTCCTATCCCCTTACTGAAGGTGCCATCAAGGTTCTGTCCTTGTTCTCTCTTTTCACTACACTCTACTCTCCCTTAGCAAACTTATGGGTTTACATGTCATCTCATATGAGGACTCATCTGAACACTCATGGAAACAGGGGATAGATAGCCAGTTCTGTCTTGGAAACTTGTTCAAACCTACAACCACTTAAAACAACCCATTACCCATAATGACTTTTAGCTCCTCACGTAGGTTTTAGCTTTCTATCAAACTCCTCTAGATGTACCAAATTTGGATTCACTGAGCTTTTGTTAAAAGCTAGATACATCTGACTCACCACAATAGGTAACTTTGTGATCCTAGATTTCCAATATCAGTCTTAAAAGAGCCACGCCAGTGCCTTCTGGATATGTATTTGGAGACAGAGAAGAGAAAAAGCAGAGAAACCTGTTGGTCTTACTTGTAATTATCTAGGTGAGATATGGTAGCAGCCTTGACTAGGTAGATTGCAGTGGAAATGAACAGAAGTAGATGCATTCTAGGATTTTGAGAAGACAAATGAAGAAGATTTAGTGATGAACTCGATTTAGAGAGATAAAGGAGAGGGTCCATCAGTGATAACTCACAGTTTGCTGGCTTGTGCAAATGGCTTATGATGCCTGTCCTTTTCCCTGTGAAATAGAAAGCTGTCATCATCTGTTGAGAGAAACAGTGAGGGATCAGAAGTTGAGAACTTCACCAGCCAGGGGATGGGAGGATGGGTATTTCAGGCGCAAAGAGCAACATTATAAAGAGTTGAAGGTGTGAAAATAAGGGTTTTCTGGAATTTTTGAATATGCAAGTATAATTAGAACACAGTAATATGGGATGTGGAGTAAAGAAGGGCAGTATAAAGAAGTCTAGAAAAGCAAGCTAAAGCCTGATCGTGAATCCCATGCTAATTAGTTTACTTTATAATTCAGCTGTTCTCAGACATTTAGATTCACGCGCTGCTAACATTTTCAGTTCAATTTATGAATTAACGTAGAATTGCAAACTTCTTTTGCAAAGTAAAATATTGAGGCTGTAATAAAAACCACTATTTAAAGTCTCAGGGACCTCTTAAAATACTTTATTTTTCACTTGACAGTGGTGGCAGAATAAATCCTAGAGTTGATACAGAAATGACTCTAATTATGAGAGAACTTTATTTTTTAAGTAATGAAGAATTGCTGGAAATGAATAAACACTAGACTTCTATTTGAAAAGAGGAACTCAGAGGCTAGTTACCCAACTTCAACACCTTAGAAAAACAGCCACAAATCACCGGTCAAGTGGAGAGCTTGAGCAATGAAGATAGCAGTAACAACAGCATTGCTGAGCCTTACCATATGATAACATGCTTAAAAGAACTTGGCAAATGCCGAACTTTCACTCTCCTGTAGGGAATAATTATTAATGCTTAGTAAATAAGACAAATGTTGGATCTGCTTTTTAAGAAATTTTTTTCTGAAGATGTGCTAGGAGGGGATTGAGGATCATATGGTGCTCTAGAATGACAAAATTTGTGATTTTAAATGCCTATTTCAGAAGACTGATCTTTAATGATAGATCAATAGTTGAGAAGTTTTAAAAATATCTTATTTATGCAAATATCCAATATATAAAATATCCATCAATCCTACCCTCATGGGTGATAATATGTAGGACTGAATACAATGGTCTGCATTTTTCAAATATCTATTACTCTTTTGCAACATTAACTATTATTTTCCCTTTATATTCCATTGTTTATCATGTGTTTTCTGTTGAGGACGTCTTGAAAATTGAACGCTAGGTTTTATAGGAATTTCAAGAATTGTACTAGAATTTACATAACTTTAAATTATAAAGGAAGCTAAAGAACATATAAATCATGCCAAAAATACTTAGGATTGGGAGGACTAGATGCCTTAGGGAATTGGTAATTTGATACAAAGCCTGTCACCTGTTAAAATTTATCCTGGGTCAGTAGTGACTGAAAATCATTATGACCTGACAGGTGTTCAGGATCGTGTGTAAACTGAAGTGGTGGATTCTGTATAGTTCCTATTTGGCACATGTGTGCATTACTGAAACCACTGCAACTTTAATTGATAACTATGCTGGCAATCTTGATTGAGGTGCCAAGGACTAAATGGCCTGAACTCTTTTCACCCCTACTAATGTGCCTTTTAAAATAGGTTCAAGTATGCTTGTGTAGCAGAAAAGTGTGTTTAGGCCTATTCCTTTGACTAGATTACTTTACTCCTAAAATTGACAATCTATATTTCTCATAGTGCCTTCCCTTATTATAACATCTGAGGTTTTTTCTCCCCAAAAAAAGGGGTCATCAAATAATATAAAGCATTCAGTTGTTGATATGCACAGGGACAAGTAGACCCATTTTTCTTTATTGTCTCCTTAGAATTTAATTTAGAAGGATCAGTATGCTCTTAAATGTACAAGAACTTATATCACTCATTAAATGTCACCAAAACAGCTGGGCACAGTGGCTCACGCCTTAATCCCAGCACTTTAGGAGGCAGAGGTGAGAGGATTGCCTGAGTTCAGGGGTTCGAGACCAGCCTGGACAAATTGTTGAGACCTCATCTCTACAATAAATTTTTTAAAAAATAATTGGGCGTGGTGATGCATGCCTGTGGTTCCAACTGCTTGGAAGACTGAGGCAGAAGGATCACCTGACCTCGGCTCAGCAGGTCGAGGCTTCAGTGACCATGAGTATGCCACTGCACTCCAGCCTGGGTGACAGAGTGGACTCTTACTCAAAATAAATAAATAAATAAATAATGTCACCAAAAGTATAGTTAATATGTATCATTCAAATGTTGTTGCCTTATATACTAGAGAGTCAGAAATGAAAGAAATCCCAACCCTCCTTAACTGGCAGTGAGTAGAGGAAAGAGAAAAGGATTGTTCTTCAATGGTATCATTTAGTGAGGAGAGCAACTTCTTTTCCTTCACTAGAGAATCATGATGGTATACAGGGCTATATACATGAGTTTATCCTCATCATTTCAGATGGGACCCCAAAAAAGCAGACTCTTGATAACAGTCTAACAATTTTGTTAATTATATATGCTCTAGCTTCTCTCTAGCAAGAACACAATTGTGCTGCTTTCAGAATAACATAACGGTACTTTTGGTTAGTCTTGTTTAGCTAGAACATTATTTTCCTTTTCTACAAATTCTTCCAAAATACTAAGGAAAGGCTGAAAGTAACAAATCTTAAATGTGTTTTCTGATAGGCAAAAATAACGATGGCATGAGGTTGAAATTGATTTTCTAATAGAGGAAATAAATATATGTCCAAAGTTTTGCCTCATGGTTAACAACATGCCATTACAGAATGGCCAACTAGAGATATGGCCATAACTTTTGACCATAGGACAAAACCAGTTCATTTGTAGAATAAATTCATGAATTCATTTGCGATATGCATTTATAAACTGGGCAGTTCATAGACTCAACAGTAACAAATCGACTGATTATGAATAAATTATTTTGTTTTGCTTTGCTGCATCTGAATAATTATTCTAGACATTCCCCAAACATTAGTTTGTACTCTGCCTTAATATCTTTGGTCACATTATCTCCCTGTAATCCTCTGCCTTTCTTCCTATCCTCCCATCCATACCTCTCTTCTGGCTGAGTTAACTTCTCATACATCTTTCTAGGTTTAGAGTATCTGTAAATTCTTTTCTAGTCCTCTCACCATCCATATCTACTCTCCACTCTAGACAGTATTAATTTTGCTTTCTACACACTTAGTTGTGTTGTGATTGGTTGTATTTGTATTTGTGGTTTAATCAAAAGAGAGATTATGGTGTGTTTAACATGTAATAGACACTTAGAGATGTCTATCAAATGAATGATTAAATAAATACAGCTTAATTCTTTTCATTTGTGTTGTGTTTAAATAAATGTTTTGTCACATGCTTAAATGATCTCTAAAAGACCTAAAATGATCTCTAAAAGAAATAGCTACACAATACATTTAAATATTTTTGCTTCTAATGAATTTCTTTTTTAAAATCCTGACAATAATTTTATTGACTGTGGCTTTTAATGTAGTTTGTTTGTTTGTTTGTTTTGTTTTGTTTTTTTGAGTTGGAGTCTCACTCTGTCGCCCAGACTGGAGTGCAGTGGCCGCTCCCGGCCACCGCAGCCTCGACCTGCTGGGCTCCTGCGATCCTTCCGCCTCGGCCTTCCAAGTAGCTGGAACTACAGGCACGTGATACCACGCCCGGCTAATTTTTGATTATTGTAGAGATGAGGTCTCGCCAAATTGCTCAGGTGGGTCTCGAACCCGCGGGCTCAGGCAATCCACTCACCTCAGCCTCCCAAGGCGCAGGATTACAGGCTGAGCCACCGGGCCCAGCTTAATGTAGTTTTAATGATTGTTAGTTTATATATATAGTTTATATATATATGTGGGAAAATTAGCTAATGGGATTTTAAAAATCAGATATGTGAAAGTTCCACAGGTTTTGTACTGTGTTACAGGAAAAAGTGGGGCAGGGTTGTTTAAGCGCTGTAAGTGGCACAAGGCTAGCAGTCTACAAGTGCAAAAAAGTTTAACTGCTAATAATGGAAACATTTAGATGTTCAAAAGTGTAGAGAATAGTTTAGTGAATCCCCATCGACTCATCACCCAGCTTTAATGTTATCAACCCATGGTCCTCTTGTTGCATCAATACCCCAACTCATTGTCCCTGCCTGGATTGTTTTATTAAAGGCAGGTTTATTGAGGTCTCATTTGCATAAAATATAATGCATTCTTTTGAAACTGCCAGGGAAGGAGGGTGGGATTGATAGTTGAGGGAAACTGCCAGGAGACGGAGGGGCAAACCTCATCAACAAGGATACCTGCATAATCAACATTTGTATACCTAACCCTGAATTGTACTCCACATCTTTAAACTAAAAAGAAATAAGAATTTTAAAAAATATATAATGTATTCTTTTTAAATGTAAAGTTTGAAGAGTTGGGACATAGTCGTACATGTGTTCAAGATGTAGAATATTTCTATTACTGCAGACATTTCGTGCCTCTTGTAATCAGTCCTTTTACCCATCCCCACCTCTTGACAACCACTGATTTGTTTCTGTTTCTGGAGTTCTGCCTTTTTCTAGAATGTCATATAAGTGGGTTCAAACAGCATGTAACATTTTGTGTCTGACTTTTTCCATTTAAAATATAACTTTTGATAATCATTCATGATGTTGCATGTATCAATAGTTTTTTTCTTTTTGTTGTTCAGTTGTATTCCATTTTATGGATATACCACAGTTTGCTTGCCCACTCACCAGGATAGACCTTTAGGTTGTTTCCTGTGTTGGGTTATTATGAGTGAAAAAATTCTGAACATTCACAAACAGATTTTATTATGGATATGTGTATTTATTTATCTTTGGTATGTACCTAGACTTGGAGTTCCTGGATCATGTGATCAGTATGTTTACTTTTATAAGAAATGGCCAAACTTTCCAAAGTAGTGTACTATTTCAGTGAAGAATTCACTGCATCACAGTGCAAAATTTTATACTAAGAAAACTATCCATATGTTTTCATTTAAATTTTTGTAAAAATTGTTTTTACATTACTAATAAGTCTTTGATCTAAAAAGTATTTGGTTATTTTTATTACTCAAAGCAATAAGACTCACTGAGGCAACTATCAAGACATCTTGCTGCTTACTGCTGGCAAGATCCCGGCTAGAGTTCTTTTGGACAGACTCCAGTATCTCCTTGCCAACTATTTGCACCCCCAAATCACAGTGTGGCTGTGGGCCACGGCACGGTACAGCTGACTGCTCTTTGCCGCATGTTTGGACTTAGGAAAGTCAAGGCTTAAATCAGGCTGTATCTTACAAGACTGCAGATCCCAGAAGATTTATTTTTCTGGTTAAATGAAGCTGTGACCGAATAAATAAGCCTTACATGTAGAGTTAAAATAGGTTCTATTTACATTTTTTTAAAAATTGTCATTAATCATTTTTGAAAGAAAATTGTAATCAGTGGTATCCTAGTATTCTTTAACCTGGCCAAATCTAGTGAAATCGTTTAATAAAGAATTCCAGACCCTTTGTACAGTTTTATTTTGTTTTGTTTTTAGTCATCAGAGTTTTTCTGGATTAAGTATATAACATATTTTCAGTTCTATTAGAAAATACCTGTAATCCTAGCACTTTGAGAGGCCACAACAGAAGTATTACTTGAGGCCTGGAATTCAAGACCAGCCTGGGTGACATAGCAAGATCCCATCTTTACAGAAAATATAAAACATAGCCAGGTTTGGTGGTGCATGCCTGTAGTCCCAGCTACTTGGAAGGCTGGTGACAGTAGTGATATTCTGCAATGCCAGAGTCTCTCTGCTCCAGATTCATATATAAGAGCAGAATATATGTGTGTGTATATATATATATATAAAAGCTTCGCTCTCTTGCCCACAGCTCACCTGTGTGACCTGATTCCTAACAGGCCATAGACCAATACCAGTCCATGGCCCAGGGGTTGGGGACCCCTGATATAAAACCCTTTGAACAGTGCCTGGAATATAACAAGTGCTCAAATAATGTTAGTGATTAATATTCAGACCTTTGACACTTCTCCCTTAGACTAGCAATTTCTACTTGAATTCATTGTGTCCATTCCTATACCCAGGTGCTTTTATTTATACTTTACTATATAATTCAGAGGATCTGAGAACTGGATGGGGAAAAGTTTTTTTTCTGAGTTGGAGTCTCACTCTTGTTGCCCAGGCTGGAGTGCAGTGACACGCTAACAGCCACTGCAGCCTTGACCTCCTGGGCTTAGGCGATCCTTCCATCTTAACCTTCCAAGTAGCTGGAACTACGGACTCATGCCACCACGCTCAGCTAGTTTTTGTGATTTATTGTAAAGACAAGTTCTCACCGAGTTGCCCAGGCTGGTCTTCAACCCCCGGGCTCAGGCAATCCTCTCACCTCAGCCTCCCAAAGTGCTGGGATCACAGGCTGAGCCACTGCGCCTGGCCGGAAAGGTTTCATTCAGTTAATGTTTAATTGAAATGTGGCATCTTTCCATTTGGGAGGTAGGCTTGAAATCACAGGGTATTCATAATATCTATTACCATGTCATCAACAAAAATCACAAATATTTAATATCAAATTGCAGTTATCCTATTTATGCTACTTATACATTGTAGTCATTCAGCTTACTGCTCGATGTTGTTATTGATTTTATTAGTAAGTTTCTGTGCTGGCAGATTTTATTATATCCTACATTGAAAATATTTTGATAAGTTACAGTTCAATATGATTGGATTGTTTTGTAAAGCAATGCATTTAAGCCATTATTCTAAAAAGTGGTACATAGTGGTATATTTGCCAGATTTTAAAAGGGTCCTTTGCACAGAAAAAAGTTAAAACATCTTGTTTAAAGTGGGCTTTTAAAAAAAGTTACACCTAGCCATGTCACCCCCTCCTTCACTGGCTCTCTTCATTGGCAGTACCAAGCGCAGACTCTTAGGAAGTCATACTGTGCTTGCTCTGGGGTTCACCTACTCCACAGCCTCACTGCTGATAATTCACTACCCCACGCCCTGTCTTTCCAGCCATGGTAAACTACTCACAGGACCTGGAAGGCATCCCGCTCGTTCATGTCTGCATTCAGGTGTGGGTGATTTTGTTTTCTTGTTTTTGAAATGCCTTCACCTTTCCCATTTATTCTTTCTCCTTACTCATCCACCAAACTTTTATTAATTATGGACAACGTTGCTAACATCTCCTCCTCCAAGTCCTTATGAACTCTCAGTCCAACTGAGGTGGCTTTCCTCCTTTCTCCCACAGCACCTTGTGGAAGGACCCATGTGGCTGCTAGGATAAATGTCCACTAGGAAAGGTTTATCACATTTTACTAAACTCTTACCTTTTCTACTCTCACTAGACTGTGAGTTCCTTGAAGGAAGACTATGATGTATCCCCTGCCTCTTCTCTCTCCATAGTTCCTGCTGCAGTGTCTTGGACTCAATGAATGGGTAAAATTGAATAGCACACAAATATGAACAGAACTGATGTTATTTCAGAGGGTAAGTACCAGTGATATTCTGAATTATTTTCTGCACTCCTCTTCTTGTAAGAGTGGAGGAAAACATTACTCCTTTGAGAGACTGAATAATATATTTGGTGGGACTAATCAACCAATGTAGTGATAGAGAAGCAGCTTTGTGACTTTTGAGAAGAAAGGATGTGTAATTTTTTCCTCTGGAGTCATGGAAGAAAGGGATCTTCACTTCACTAGAGGTTAGGGGTGCTGTCCTCATCCCGAGAAGCACTTTGATTTTTGGGCTAAATGCCCCACACCTTCATTGGAGGGAGAATTAAAATACAATGATAGTAGATGCTTTAAAACCGATGGAATAAATGAATGAATACGGATAGAGCTGCAACTGGTCTCTTCTGACTGGAGGAAACATCAGTCATTGTACTGTTTTCACATTCATCTTCTTTGATTGTGGTTAGATTTCATGAAAATTCCTGATTTTACTCTAGGTTTCCTATGTTATTACTAAATTCTATGAAAATGATGCTTTGGATCTAAGAAGTGAGAAGGAAAAGAAACTTTTTATCTGGAATATGAGCCTTTTTAATTTTCAATCCCATAGAGGCATTGAAATGTGACAGCAGTCTTATCTCACTCCCCTCTCTGAGCAAAATAATTGTCTCTTGAAGCCACTTACTATGTGGGCTCTAGACTAGCTGACAGTAAGTAGCCATAAGGTATCATATGTGGACACCGTAACTTATACCCTATAATTCAACAATATATTATTAATCAATGTTACTTCTGTAAGCCAATGAGGATTCCTGTCAAACAACTTTGTGTCAGCCCACTCTATATCCCCCTTTGCCTTTAAAAGCCTGTTTGTTGACAACCCATTAACAATCCTATCTATGTATAACTATTATGAATTCATAATAATTAAGAATAATTTTTTTTTGAGTTGGAGTCTCACTCTGTTGCCCAGGCTGGAGTGTAGTGGCATGCTCATGGTAACCACAGCCTCAACCTGCTGGGCTCAGGCGATCCTTCTGCCTCAGCCTTCCAAGTAGCTGGAACTACAGGTGCGTGCCACCATGCCTGGCTAAGTTTTTGATTTATTGTAGAGATAAGGTCTGACCAAGTTGCCCAGGCTGGACTCAAACCCCTGGGTTCAGGTAGTCAATCCTCTTTCCTCCGCCACCCAAAGTGCTGGGATTATAGGTGTGAGCCACTGTGCCTAGCAAGAATAAATTTTTTAAATCTGCTTGTAACAGAGGCCTAATGAAGCTCTCTCCAAGACAGATTGAAAGTATGCCCCAGGCTGCAATCCTCAACCTTGACCCAATAAACTCTCTGTATTAATTTTGCCTTAGTTTCTTTCTTTAGGCTGACAGAATGCACATGGTTGTTTGCATATGTCCATTGTGCACCATTCTACTTTTTAAATTAGCAGTGAAAAGATAGTATTATAAATGATGATAACTGAGTAATCATCTGATGAAAAATAAATTTGATTCTTACCTCACACTTATGACAAAATGGGGTTGAGATGAATTAAAGATTTTTGACAAAACCATAAAAATGCTGAAATAAAGTATAAGATGCATTTAAGAATGTAAACACACTGTGGAATAGGCCATTTTAAGTATGACCAAAAAAAACCTAGAAGGCATAAAATAAAGACTAAAGTATATGACATCATACACATATGTGTAAATTCTGCATTTTAAAAAATGAGAAAAATGAACAAACTGAAAAGACAAATGGAAATCAAGAGAACAAATAGCTATAGCTCTTATCATCGATAAGGGCTAGCTTCTTAAATAAATGGGCAAAGGATAAAAGCAAACAATTAATAGAAAAAGAAGTACAGGCCAATTGTGATGACTCACACCTGTATTCCCAGCCCTTTGAGAGGCTGAGGTAGGAGGATTGCTTGAGGCCAGGAGTTTGAGACCAGGCTGGGCAACACAGTTAGACATCATCTCTACCAAAAAAAAATGTTGGCCATAGTGGCACACCTGTAGTTTCAGCTGCTCAGGAGGTTGAGGTAGAAGGATCACCTGAGCCCAGGAGGTCAAGGCTGTGGTGAGCTGTGGTCATGCCACTGCTCTCCAGCCTGGGCGAGAGTGAGGCTTTGACTCAAAACACAAAACAAAACAAAAACAAGTACAAATGATTCTTAAATGCAAAAAGATTAATAACCTCAATTAAAATAAGAGGCATGCAATTAAAATCATGATTATATACAGTGCTTTGCCTAGCAGACTAGAAATGTAAATGTTGGAGGCATGGGAAAATAGGTAACCTTATATATTATTTATAGAAATATAACTTGGGACAACATCTACAGAGTCAAATTTTATTACCTATTAAAATGAAAGATAATCATATTGTTTGACTCTGCAAAGGACATTTTTAACACACACATACAGTGTGATTCCCTTTCTTCAATATATATGAACATTGTCTTGTAAACTACAGTAGCCATCCTGTAACCATCGAGACAACCTGTGGACCAGGCAAACTCCATGTGAGTGGCAAAGTGAGGAGGTGGGAAGAATCCAGTTCTTCAATGATATGACCATACCACTGATCATACTGTACCTAGAGTTGCTTACATCTGGACTTCTATGAGATGGTAAATTTTTCTATTGTTTACGTCCTATTTAAATCAGGTTTGTTATTTACAGCTGAAATTATTTTAAATAAAAGTGTATAGCATGTGTGTACATGCATATATCACGTATATGTCTAATTATACACTTTTTTTTTTTTTGAGTCGGAGTCTCACTCTGTCGCCCAGGCTGGAGTGCAGTGGCCGCTATAGCCTCAACTTGCTGGGCTCAGGTATACACATATTTAAATTTGCATATGCTATTACTAAATCTATCATAACTATTTTGAATATGTCACTTTTTAAAGAAATAAATAATTGTTTTACACAAATGTTTGTATTTTTCAGTACAATTTTAGAAGTAAAATCACTGTATAGAACCTCTGAAGATCTTGTCACTGTTAAAATAAAAACTTGGACTGAGTGAGGTCATTTTCCCAGACCTCACCCAGAAAATGGTGCACAATATTTCCCTATTCTCAAGTGTCTGAACTCACAGGAGGGATGTAATGTGTCTCTGCTTCTTTACATCCTGCTCATCCTATGAGGTAGGGCATCAAAAAAAAGACCAATGTCTGAAGCCTCTCTCTTCCCAACAATTGTCCCCCATCATCAACTCATGAGATCTTTAGGTGAGAAGATATAGGTTCTGTTTACTAACACTTTATATTTGATATCTGAGCCTAGACTCCAATTTAGAAGCTAACTCCTTGCTACCTGGGGGAGGGGGGAAAAAAAAGAAAAGTTTTGACTAATTAAACAGCGTTTATTTGAACAAAAGAATAATTTTTCAGTCAGGCAGCCCTCAGAACCAGAAGCAATTTGGGAGGGAGCTCCACTCTGCAACATAGACAAGCAGTATTAATAGATAGAAAATGGAAGTGAGGTACACAAACAGCTTGATGGCTTACAGCTCTGTTTGCCTTATTTGGGCACGGGCTGGGTTGATTGCCTGTGACTGGCTGAAGCTCATCTAATGTGATTGTCTGACACCCAGATATTTGCTACAAATATACTCCTGAATTAGGCTTTCAGTTTGTTTACTCTATAAGTTAGGTTGCAATTCAGTTACATAGACACTCAAGGTATGGAGGTAGCCTCAGGCCAAATTTGACATTACAAACTGGAAGGCACTGGTCAAGGCCTTTTATACAGTATATAGTGTTGATTTCTGATCATCCTTACTAATAACACTAGATATTAACAAAAATTTAGTACATTTACAGGTGAAAGGATGGCATATAATTTTAATGTACATTTTCATCATTAGTAAGAATTAACAATGCAGTTTATTAAAAAGTTACATTTTTTCCAGGGGGTATTTGTCAGATCAGAATTTTAAAATTAGGTATCAAGGATTTAGCTTCTAAATTGAAGAGTGTAGGCTCAGATATCAAATATAAAGGGTTGGTAAAGAAAACCTATATCTTCTCACCTAAATATCTCATGAGTTGATGTTGGGGGACAATTTATTGGGAAGAGAGAGGCGCTTCAGACATTGATCTTTCTTCGATGTCCTATTTCATGGGCTGAGCAGGATATAAAGAAGCAGAGACACATTACATCTCTCCTGTGAGTTCAGGCACTTGAAAATAGGAAAATATTTTGCACCATTTTCTGAGTAAGGTCCAGGGAAATGATAAGCATCATTAGAGAAGTTCCAGTGATGTTGCATATATAAAGTGGAAGTGATGGTATAGTGCGAAAGAGCATCAAGTAAAAGCTGAAGACAATTTTGTAACATAAAAAGTTATTTTTTTCACATCTGAGTTAATGGCTGTGAAAATTGTACCACTACATTTGTATTTGTATTTTTTTCATGTTTATATCTGTCTTAGCCTCAACTTCTTCATTTTAAAAATGGGTAATAATATCTGTATAATGTGCTTTTCTTCTGTAAGTAGATACTCAGTGGTTTTGTCCAAGATCCTATGAGTGGTTTATTCCTTGCCAAGCTATATGAAGGCCAAGCACACTAACCAGGTAATATACTAGGTAAGGCTGCGTCAACATATACATATGGCCAATTCTAGCCTCTGTCACAAATTCTGTCTTGAAATGACACTGCTTTCTTTGACTGGGACCAAGAGTCTTTGGTCGAGCATCTGATTAAGCTAGGCAGGGCTCACTCTTCATATTCTACACATCCCTATCAGCAGAGGAAGAAGTTCAGCTGGCACTGCAGTTGCGAAGCGATTTCTCTCAGGAGAGGCTCACCTTGTACAATTTGTTTCAGTCATAGGGCTGCATCCTGGCCTAAGAATAGATTCCCATCAGTCTCATGCAGCTTCCTTGGAAATCTGTCTGACACAAGCTATAAGGAACTTTAAGTTCACTGTAAGACAACACAGGTCCTGGTAGAATCTAGACTTTGGGATACTTTTACTGGCAGACAAGGCACATGTACAAGTAGAGAAGACTAACCTAATCTGCTTTTTTTTTTTGCTATAATTTATATCTATGGCACCTGGCCTGGTTCAGAACTCAGATGACCTGGGGTTCCTCAGCAGAATTCTTCACTTAGGGTGCTGGCAGCCACATAATTCATTCTATTACTTGAGTTGCCTAAGAAGTATGCAGCTTTTCAGGAAGACATTCTTGGAAGCCAATGATAGCCCAATTGTTTCCATCTAACAATTTAGATTTTCTCCCACAGTCACTACAGTGTGCTCAGGAAATTAGTGGTGTTATGCTTGATTTTCACTTTCAGAATTCTATCTCAGTATTATCAGAGTCTGATGACATCATGTAAGCAAATTTTCTTGTATTGACATGTTTTGTTTTAGGCTGGTTGAAAGGCAATGCCAAAATTCTAAGTTTCATGGGAATAGAGCCAAAAGACACTTGGCTTCCTAGTCAGAGTTAGTGTCCGTGGGAGCAGTAAAGCTGGGAAAATCTTGTGGAGGATCTATGGCCAAAACCGCATAATCAGATTTTGTTCTGAATAGGGTCCTTCATAAGGCATTAGAAAAAAAAAATCAACATAACACTTTCAGAAAAAGTTTTCTTAATAGAGTAATCTTGAATGGTTAGGAAAACAAATCTAAGGGGTGAATTAGTAGGTTAATCTTTTTTACATTTTTGATTTAAAGTTACCTTTAAGATTAATTGAGTCAAATAACTGTTAGCCCTTCTGAGGAGAACTTTCCAATAGATCTTAGTATCAGAATCTGGGAATATATTTTAGATTTCTATAAATTAATTATAGTGAATATAATTTTGCCTGTAGTGCATACATAGAACTAATAAAATAAAACTTTATTAAAGTCAATGTTTTCTTGTTTTGAGTCAGGGATCTCACTCTGTTGCTCAGGCTGGAGTGCAATGGCACAGTCATGGCTCACTGCAACCTCAAACTCCTGGGCTCAAATGATCCTTCTGCTTCAGCCTCCCAAGTAGCTGGGACTACAGGCTTGTACCACCATGCCTGGCTAAAGTTTTTAATTTTTTGTGGAGATGAGGTCTTACAATGTTGTCCAAGCTGATCTCAAACCCGTGGGCTCAAGTAATCCTCCTGCCTCAGCCTCCCAAAGTGCTGGTATTACAGGCATGAGTCACTCTGCTAAGCCTAGCACCTATTTTAAGAAAGTATCTGTGTGTGTTTATCGAAAACATTACCTTTATTATGAAGCAGAAATAATAGTATTATACTGTAAAATCTTATTTTTTCTTTCAGTAATCTAAAACTGGAATCCATGAAACTAAGCGTGTATATCTTTGCTTAATTGCCAAGCTATACGTTTCTATATCAGGAATGTTTAGCATAATGTTAAACCTGACATGAGCTAGTCAACCATTATAAGTTATTTTATTAGGGAGTTGTTTGTTATTATACATTGTGTGCCTGTCAGATAAATTGGGCAGTCTTATATGTAAGATATTTCATTCAAGAACATCCTGTGTTCTTGACAGGATGCGATATTATTGAAGTATTTTGATATATAATCTAGTAAAATATTTTTAAGTATTACCTTTTCTAGTGTTTTAGATGGCAGCAAAGATAATCTTGCTGTAAAGTATGCATGCTAATGTAAATATATTCATTTTCCAAAGACTTCCTCTGCAAAATGCCATCTAGGCATGAATGAACTAAATTTAGTACCATTTTGCATTGCTTGACATCTTACTCAGGGATGACCAAAATAGTATAGTTTGCTTTGATATGTTTTGCAGTGTGTGAACTGGAACTGAATGACCATGCAAATGAAATTTCAACACTGTATGTCACATGCCAGACAAGTCATGACTTGTATATCATTGCTTATAGTTTAATTTCCTAGTTATATTATTGGTAGTATACATGTGTCTTTTTTAAAAGTGATAATTTGATTTTTAATGGATTTTTAATCATATTATAGTTTTGATATGTACTATTTGAATGAATGATAAAATAAGTGTAACAATTTGAATTTAGATATCTATTTCTTATATAATTTATATTCAAATATAAATGATTAAAATTACCTTTATATTAATTATACATAACTTATGAATTATAACACGATAGAATTTTAATCACCTCCCCTGTTAAACTTTGCCACTGCTTTGTAGCTGACTTACTAAACTGATAGAGGGTGGAGAGATCACTTCAAAAATATGCATGTATACTGTTGCACTTGAGAATTTCTAGGTACTTTATAGTAGTTTTGCAGTTTACTTTGAAAATTGGTGCCACCAAAGCTGAGATAAATGTACCAATATTATAAAGTGCTAGGAAAAATATGTAGGTTCTTTGTGGTGCCTGTGTCTTCTGTAGAACTTGTAACTCTAGGACCACAGACTCCTGGCAATTGAAATGCATTTGAAAAACGAACCTATGAAAACATATGAATAGTTTTCAGGTCGAGATAAAGAGAAATGAGACAGATATACCTAATGCTTGCTTTCATATGTATAAAACAACTTGACCAGAACCAGTTTAATAGGAATTTCACTCGTGAGAACTAGAGTAGCAAATCTAAAATTCCTAAACCAAACTTTTGTGCCAAACCATTACTTTTATAATAAAATGAAAATCAGCATTAATCATTATAATAAAACACTGTTGTGTCTTTCAAAAAATAGGAAAAGACTTTAATATAATTTATAGTTTCTATACCTTGGATGTAAGAAATAATTTCACTTAGTAGTAAGTACAATAAATTTGATTAACAAAATCCCAATTTACAAAATTGAAGTAAATAAATGCAGTAGTGTATTCATTATCAAATTATAAAATAAAAGTAACCATTCTTGTTGAGATAGCATCAGTTTATTATTCATTTCAGATATGGAGTTATTTTTGTATGCTTAGTAATATTTGTAAATATTAAAATAATGGAACGTTGAGATTTGAATACAATGACAGTAAACCATTGAAATTTTACATTCACATTATACAGCCATCATGAATCCATAAGTGAATGTTAATAATATAAAAAAAATATAAAATGATTGTAATATAACCATCTAACCATTAACATATGGAACTTTAAGACTGCTATTTAATCTGCTAATTTGCTCTGAAATATAAGCAGTTGCTTTTCTGTGATACATGACATGTCTTTGTGCCTGAATTTGAAATGTCCTTAGTGTAAAAATATACCAAAGTAAACAAAAAAGGAGACACTTATTTACAAAACAATATTGTATACATATTATATAAATGCAATTGTTTCAAAGTCTTTTTATACAATATTGATAGAATTAGTCATTTCCATTATTTTACCATAAAAACTGCTGTGTTGCAAAAACAACAAGTTCTCCAAGTATGTAATTTTGAAAATTTGATAAAAATTAATACTATTTGGCTGCCTTGTAAGATAATGCAGTTTCTCCAAGTATGCTGCAGAATTGAAAGCTAACCTCAAGAAAAATGATTCTTCTTGCATTAAAGAAAATCTATTCCCCATATGGAGGTGTGTGAGCATGCACCTGAAGAAAGGAGAAACATTATTTACTGAATGTTTTTTTATTTGATAAACCTGATAACATCAGTCATTCAGCCTATTGTATTAGCACCATTGGCATGGATTGTTTAGGTACTGTATCACTCACAGTAGGAACGGAAGTTTGCATATGGTATACCATTCCTATTTTTGTGGAATTTTATTTTACCAAGTATGCTATCATACAATATAAATTCAAGTGTTTAAGGATGATTCAAATGATGATATATAACAATCCTGCATCTTACCAATACTATATATAGATTTTTCTGTAAATATTAAATGAAACTGTAAAGAAATGGACTTTAAAGCATACTCCTTTAATTCATCAGAACACAAGGAGAATTGCTTTCATTTCCTTGCCTATGTTGTAATATATGAACATAAATGTAATTTGATCTCCTTCTAGTTAAAAAAAACTCTGGAAATCATAAATCTTTTTATTGTATGATTTGTTTTGATGGTTAAATGCCAACCATTGCATATATTCTGTCTTTTAGTTCATATACTGTAGCTTATGCTTAAGTGACCGTAGCATACTTTAGGCCTATAGCCTATGGTACATAATTTCACAGTTTCAGAATTGTTGAGGGGAAGACCTTCCATGCTGTAGGAAGTTATGAACCTAATATAAATCTCATGAGCACCCACAGCGGTCTACTACCATGGCTGGAATTTTCCCATATATTATTTGTTCTTTGCCGTTAAAATATAGCATGTTAATTGGAGACATCTTTGTGGGAGTACAGCAAGGGCCTGCTGAACCTCTAGGATTTGCTTGATGTACAAGATGAGTATGAGGATATTTTTGCAAAAATACAAATTCACACTCTCCAGAGCAATAATTGGCCTTATATCTTTTAGGTGCGATAATCCAATCCCATCCAAAAGCTTCAAAATCCACAGTTAGAGGGTAACGACAGCATCGTGATTCGGTTGAGTGCTCATCACAGTCAAGACCAAAATCCCTTCTGGATCTTTTTGGTGTGTCTGTTACCTTGACCTCTAAAAAGGGATTCTGTGTGAAAAGAAATGAACAATCAGTAATATTAGTAGACCCTGAAACAGTTTCTTACCTACCTTAAGAAGCCATTATTGAAGAAATAAACTGATCATTTTGCTTAAACCACATTTACTTTTAAAGCATAGCATTAAGGAATTTAATTTGCACCAGGCTTGATTTTCCTCTTATGGCTTAAAAGAATGTAACAGCAATACAAATTCTCCTGAGATCTCTTCTATGTCTTTTTTATTTTTTGTTTTTCGAGGTTTCAGTATCAAACTGTCTGACACATAATAGATGCCCTGAAAATATTTATGGGAAGAAAGGGAGGGAAGGAAAGGAGAGAGAAAGGAAAAGTGGGGGGATCGAGGAAAGAGGTGAGCTCCCTCTTCATAGTTCATGATTAAATATAATGGCTAAATATGTCTGATGAATCCTGGAAGGATAGGTATACTCATCTGTCCTCCATTGCCCATCTTCATTTGGGGAAACTTGGGCATTTAACCCAGCATTGTGTGAATTATAATGGGAAGGAAGGAGGTGGTATGTATATTGTGTTGGAAAGAGATCACTTAAGAGAGGGAAGGACAGATTCAAAAGAAAAGATGATGACATGTCCTTTATTCTTTCACTGAAAAATGTTTTTATTCAGAAACTTGAGTAATATTGTGTTAGCCCTGTCCCTGCCTGAATCTTTTAATATGTTTGAGACTTTGTTTTCCTTTTTTAATGAAAAAGGTTTGAGCAATATTTCATATTTACCAACTGTTTAATAATACTTAAAACCTGTCACATTATCAATTTTGAGCATTAAAATGCTACCTATAACAAGGAACACTTTCTTAAATAATTGGTAGTAGCTTTTATCCTATATCAAAATGAAAACAGACCTGGTAGTTATTGTTATTAAGACTATGAAAAAGAATAATGTTTTGGAAATCGTTAACATTTAAAGTAGCATATACAAGGAAAATAGATTATTTTAAAAATTATAGTCTTTTAAAGTTATGTTTTTATTTAAAGTATATCTGATTTGCTAATTATATAATCTTTATAACTAAGACCATTAAAAGATTAAAAAGATAATTTGCATTTATTGTTTGCAAGTATAATCTTTTGCTGTAAATTATGTCAGTAGTTGGAAGTAAAAAGATATAATCACATTAAATAAGTTTTTGAAAACAGATGTAAACAGAAGCCTAGGTAAGCCAGAAGAGTAACCTTAAATTTATACGAAGTTTTAAAATGTTTTTTATTAATTTTTATAATATATAAGGTATTATCATTTACTTGGCCTGATATTAAATTAGTTGGCATTCCCTAAGTAAACTCTTGCACAAGAATGGTAAGGCAGCTCAGAAATAAGCTAGGTGGCAAAGGTTAACTAGCCTGTAAATTAAAATTTTATTAGCAGTGTTCAACAAAATAATCTATATATACATCAGTGCATCAACATACTATAAATAATGAACTATTTATCATGAGGGACCTTGAATATAATATATTTAATGAAATATAAGCCTATACACATCACACAGTTAATTGCTATAAATAAAATCATTTTACTTTAATTATGATTTTTAAAGTTTATTTTTTTGCTTTATGCTAAGCCAAAAATGTTTGGCACCCTTTCAGGGAGAAAAGAATAAGTTTTGGTTTGTTGGTTATATACTAGAATCCATGTTCATGTTTTATTCATACAATCATATATCATATCAATGAAAAGCACTTTGTATTTCATTCCCAGTTCAAAAGAACTCCTTAAGAAGTTAAGAACTATAGTATAATTGTTTTTAAAAATCTTCATGCAAAGTAAGACTGTCAAGGGAGTGTTTCATAGGATATGAAATTGAACACTCACTTTTATTGCTACCATTGGGTAAGTTACCTTTGTCTGGCTTACGGGTATAGGAAAGTGCTAGTTATTTTTCACTATTGTTCACTTACATTATGAATAAAAACATAAGGTTGTTAGATTGTTATTTTCAGTCATCACTTACCAGCCCATCTTCTCCTGGTCCTGGGAAGGTTACAGCAAGATCATGACCATTCTCATCTAAAGCTTTGATTTCAATGCCTAAGTTGGATTCAGGTTGTTTGAGCCAATTTTGCAACACTGTCTTCACATCAATGCTCTGCCAAATACCAGTGCCTGGGTTCATGTCAAGTTTCAGAGATCGGATTCCAGTATACCTTGTACCGTCTTTCATGGGTTTGATGAGTCTCAGAATTTGCACAAACACTGTTGTAGGAGTCTTGACGGGTCTCAGATATATCCATAGTTGGGCCTTTACTACTTTATTGTATTGTATTTTAGAACTAAATTTAAAGAAGCAACATTTGGGTTTTCCGTCTGCTTGCATAAGAAAATCAGCTGTAAATGAATAGGAAAAGAAAAGAGTTACTGAAATTTTTTCCTATTTTAAAAATGAACAAAAACCTTCCATATTAATAGTTGAGCATTTTTTCTGTTGGGATAATGTATGCATATGCAGTCTTTTAAAATGAGATACTATGTAGAACTTCATAATTAAGAAAAAAATCAAAGACAATAATTATCCTAGCTTTTCAGAATGTTTAGATAAATGTATTTTCAACTGTTTATGAGGAATCTATTCCCTTAAAGGAAAATTCTATGAAGGAATAAGCAGTGAATGAAATTTTAAAATGATGATGATTAGAGAGAACAAGAGACACTGTGGAGGAGCAACCACTTAGAATTCTTTGGGAATCTGAGTAGTTACACTTACTGAGCAGCTGTACCAATCAGTCTGGAAGACGGAACCCTTCCCCCAGGCCTGAATTACCTGGGGACAAGACACATTGAGCAACTTACTGAGCTTCGGGAATTAGTAGAAAATATAGTACATCTGTTACATTTTGCCTTTGGAATAGCCTTTAAAAAGAGCAAAACTAAGCAGGTGATTAGCACAAAAATTTAGATGTTACATTCAGGCTATCTCAAAAGTTAGGAAGTATTGTTTTTAGCTCCAGGCTGTCATTGTAAGCAGGAGCACTAGCAAGTTATTTTCATTTGGTTTTTCAAGATTGCATATAAAAAGATAAATCTATTCCAGGACTATTTGGTAGCAGAACCTTAAATGAAAATTATTTGTTGCATTGTAACCTGATTACATTTAATAAGGGAAATGCTATTTTGAAACTGTTTTGAGTTCTGTTTAAAGTGCATAAAGCACTGTATTAAAGCAAAATAACAGATATATGGCACAAAATCTTTCTTGCCATGCCTTATCCGTCAAGGTGCCTGTCTCCCTTTCCTGGAGAAAGTAATCTTAAGCTGACTGCAAAAAGAATTCTATGAAATATGTTATCTTTCAGAAGCAATTATTTTAAGCTGACTGCAAAAGAATTGTATGAAATATATTACCTTTCAGAAGCACTATTGATACTTCAGGTAATAACTCTCTCATGAAGAGTAAAATATTTTCGAAGGTTATTAAGCAATGTACTTGGAAATACACAAATTGGTACTCTCAACAATAATTCCATGGTCAAGGTACAAGCAGGACTTCGTGATTCATTACCTAGTCAATTAAAATGTTAATTTCTTAGGCATTTTCTGATATTTAGCTCATGATTCTCATTATTCTACATTTACTTTATTATTGCTTTAAGCAATATATTACAATATTTTTAAAAACTTTCTTACTCTTCAGTGCAATAGCTTTCAAAATTAAATATTTTAATTTGTAAAGAACAAAAACATTGTGAGATATTTTTGAATAATACTCTAGGTGTTCAAATAAGCTTAAACATCTAACAAGTTTATTTCTTTCTCTAGTGTTAATGAAAAATGTATCATTATAGATGCATATTTTAGACAACCAAATGCAATTATAAAACTTCATGTAGAATTTTAACATTGCTTAGAGTTATCTCCCATCCTGGTATTGTGGTATTAAGCTGTGAAACCATAGCATACTGTATTTGTCATGTTAAACTAAAAGGCATTAATGCTGTACAAGCATTTTAGGGTTTTGTGGTTTTTTTGTTTTTTTTTTTAGCTCTATAAGAAAGCAAATAATGCAACTGATTTTAGTCTTAATATATTTCTCATGAATTCTTGAAGAAAAAAAAGAAACTCTTTTCCCTACTGCTTACATACAAGCCAACAGCTTGTTAAAAGAGCCTGAAAATAGATCTGTTTCTCATAAACACTAAAACAACAGTCAGCAGAACTGTTGATATACACTAACAGGACTACTTACACTCTGTAGGCATAGTAATGATTGTTTCCGTCGTGGCATGATAATCGTCATCCTCCAAAGAACCATCACTGCTGTCATCCCTCTGGACATCGTACTGATCAATCAGTTCCCGGAGTGGAGGAGCTTTGGGTAGAAGTTGTCTTATAGCATCTTTGCTGATGTTAGGAGCTGTTTCCAGGCGCAGTTTACTGAGGATTTGAATTTTTATGGCTTCTATTCTTGAAGATTTAGTGTTTTGTCTCCAAGTACATGCATTACACAGCCCCTCTTTTTCCACATTTTCTTTTTGCTCACTGTTCTCATTTAGATCCACTGGACCAGCAACACTCAGCATAAACAGGTAAATATAAACATAGATTTGCAGTTTTTGCATGATTTTAAAATCAATACAATCTTTTTCCTTGTTCTTATTTCTTCCTTTTTGTTTTCTTTTGCTTTTGAGTAATGGCAAGCAAAGTTTTAATGCATGTACAGTCAGAGAGACAACTTGCCACACCAGTGAATCTTTTACACTGTATTCCAAGTGGCTTTTTATATTCCAACTTCGATGAGACAAGTGTCGTCAGGATCTATGATTGGCTCTTGCTCCACAATGAATCTCGCTGTCAGAGGTTAAAACCCTGTCTGTCACAAGTCACCAAGCAGTATTTTGTTACAGTCAAGGGTGAGCTGATTCATTTGACTACTTCATAAAATAAATAAATCTACAAATACTAGAAGATATTTGTAATACTTGAGAGCTTAAAGTTTATATTAACAATAATATAAACTGTACTTAAGTCTTATTAATCCTCATAAAACTCTTGTAATTAAGTAAATATTAATTTATACTTTATGCTTAAAATATTAAATATTACTTCCTCAACAATTAAAATAATTTTATGTTGCTTAGGCAAGCATTTGAAGTAAAATGTTTTTATTTGTTGTGTTAAATTATTTTTGGTGCCAAGTAATTATGAAAATAAAAATTAGGTTTTTTTTTAAAAAAAAGTTAAGGTTGTGATACTAGTAAAAGATTTTCATCCATAATTTGAGAAACTTGTTTTCCTGACTAAATTCTTAGCACATGTTGAAAAATATTTTTATTATAATGTTATATTGTGCATGGACTTATTTTTAAATAATTTAATCTCTTCTGAATATAAAAATTTTGCTGAATTTTTGACTGATTGCCATTGTATTATTTCCTCTTCTAAAGATGCAGACTAATATCACTCAGAAGATGGGTTTCTTCATTGTTTTTTACCAGGATAATAAACATCTCTTCATAATTTATTACCAGTTACAGAAAACTCTCTGAACTTAGAATAAGAAAAGAGTGGATTTTTTGGCTGGCATTACAATGCTTATTACAGTTTGCTTCAGATTTCCAGTGGTAAAGTAAAAAGTGTAGTGTATATTCTCTATTAATTATATTAGAACACTATGAGCATATAAGGGAAAAAGAGCACCATGATAGTGGGGTGCCCTTTTGTTGTTTCCCAGTACTGTGATGTGTTTGTACCCCTTTGCCAGTTTCTCATTTTGACCAGAGGGCAGACACCTGGCAGGGATTTAGGGTAAGATCTGGGAGCAAAGAATAAAGCTTTTTGTTCTCTAAATTTAAGTGGCTTCCATAGGCACCAAACTCTCAGCCTTATCTTTGGGAGCCATAAGATCTAATCAAATGAACTATTAAAGAACTAAACAAACAGCCAGCAAGAAACAGAAGATGTTTCCAGGCCAAAGGAGATTTCTTCTTTCTACTCCTTTTTGGAAAGCTAAGGACTCCTGAGAGATTTAATCCATTACTTTTTTTCCCCCAAGAGAATGCAATAACTCATATCAAATATTTATTTTTTAAGTCACTACCATTTTTGCACACTGTACACTAATTTACTGCCTCGGTGCACTAAAATGCAACTCAGTAGCCTGAAAAGTTAATGCATTTTCATCAAATTCTTAAGAGGTATCTACATCTCTTGAGAAAAAATGGCCTTACATAATGCATTGGATTTGCCCATCATTAAAGATTAAGGAAAACTAGACACAAACCAGATGCCCTAAGGATTTCAGATACTCTTTGTTATGGGACAATACTGGATCAGGCTTACAAAGTTTTATTTGTTTGGTAAATTCTCAACACACAAATCTTTGAAATGTTATAATCATTATTACATATGCTTCTGTGCACTTCCAAGTAAGTTAAACTTTTTTTTTTTTATTGTGCTTAAAATTGTAAAGCAGTTGAACTTGGGCTCTGGAGTCAGATAGACCTGAGTTCAAATCTCAGCATTGCCACTTCTAACTATGTGATAATGGATAAGATACTTAATTTCCTAACCTTTAGTTTCCTTATTGGGGTTTTGGGGGATATAATTTAATAATGCATGTAAATTGCTGAATATAGCACCTGTCATATAGTAATTGATAACTGATACTTGAATGCTTGCTCTATTTTATGGAGAGGAGTTTGAGATTGTACTTAAAATTATCCTCTACATAAACTAGAACAGCTTCAGATTTTTAGTTGCCAATTGTCAGTTCACATAGTCTAGCACTCTAGGCCTTTGAAGCAAGTAAACTTTTCTAAAGCAGGCCTGTTTGTTATGTGTCCCAGCTCTTTATTCTTATTACTTGGAATAAAGTAAACAAAGGTTGTCCTTTTCACATACAGGCAATTCTCATTATTTATGAATTCTGTATTTGAAAATTTGCCTCCTTGCTGAAATTTATTTATTAAAATCAGTACTCCTGATATTTTAGTCATTCAGTGGCATGCACAGAGCAGAAAAAAAAAAACGTGAGGTCTCTGACACACAGATTCCCAGCTGAGGTCAAACCAAGGCAATATTCTGTCTCATTTCAGTTCTCAAACTATAAACAAGTGCCCTTTTTGCAGTCCATTTAGTGCCATGTTTTTATATTTTTGTGCTTTTTGTTGTTGTTGTTATTGGTTTTTCTTTCTAAAAATGGCCCCCAAGCATAGTCCTGAAGTGCTGTGCAATATTCCTAACCACAAGAAGGCTGCAATGGAAAGTAGAATGCCGGTTGCCAGGGGACATTGAGGGACAGTTACTGTTTAATAGATACAGAGTATCAGTTTGGGAAGATGAAAAAGTTCTGGAGATGAATGGTAATGGCTGTACAACAGTATGAACATACTTAATGCTACTGAATTGTACACTTAAAGATGATTAAAAAGCCAGGCTCGGTGGCTCAGCCTGTAATCCAGCGCTTTGGGAGGCTAAGGTGAGTGGATTGCCTGAGCCCGCGGGTTCGAGACCCGCCTGGGCAACTTGGCGAGACCTCATCTCTACAATAAATCAAAAAGTAGCCGGGAGTGGTAGCGTGCGCCTGTAGTTCCAGCTACTTGGAAGGCTGAGGTGGAAGGATGGCCGGAGCCCAGCAGGTCGAGGCTGCGGTGGCCGGGAGTGTGCCACTGCACTCCAGTCTGGGCGACAGAGTGAAACTCCAACTCAAAAAAAAAAAAAAAAAGAAATAATCAGGCCGGGCGCAGTGTCTCAAGCCTATACTCCCAGCACTTTGGGAGGTAGAGGTGAGAGGATTGCCTAAGCCCAGGGGTTCAACCAGCCTGGGTAACTTGGTGAGATCTCGTCTCTAATACAAATCAAAAATTAGCTGGTGGGGGCATGCACCTATAGTTTCAGCTACTTGGAAGGCTAAGGCAGAAGGATCGCCTGAGTCTAGCAGGTTGAGGCTGCAGTGGCCGTGAGTAAGCCACTACACTCCAGCCTGGGCAACAGAGTGAGACTTCAACTCAAAAAAAAAATGATCAAATCCTTCTCTTCTACTTTGACTTTCCCACCGAAAGGGACCCATACACAATTTTTTTTTTTTCTTTGTAGAAACAGGGTCTGGTTACATTGCCCAAACTGGTCTTGAACTCCTGGGCTCAAACAATCCTCCACCTTGGCCTCCCAAAGTACTAGGATTATAGGTGTGGGCCACTGCAGCCAGCCTTGGGACCCACAGTTCTTAGCTATCCACCCAATATCAATAATTACTCACCGACTCATCAAAATCATCAATTATTTTGCCAGTAGCTATTTACAAAAATGCTTTATATAAAACTTGCTCAATTAGTTCTAGAATATTCTTTACCTTTCCTTCAATAATCCGATAAACTAAAGAATTCATGTCTTTTGCATTGAAAGCATGCTTCAGGGTGGCCATTTCATAGACACAGCATCCCAGAGCCCAAACATCAGACTAGAAAAGAAAAATAGTAAGTGATTAAATGTCAGAATACTTGCATTTTTCACCTTTAAAAAAGAAGACATTTTCCTTAAACCAATTCACAGATAATTATTCTGACAACTATTCTGATGGATTCTGAAATTATGAATATTCTCCCAGAGACAAGGTGAGCCACACACCAACCCTACCTTATAGTTGTAGGGTTTGTTTGAGAACAATTCAGGGCTCATGTAGTAGGGTGTGCCGATGAGGGTGCTAGCCATGTCACAGTTGTTCTCCAACACTCGGGCAATTCCTAGGTCACCCACTTTGATGATGTTTGTTCTTGTTAGGAAGACATTTTGAGTTTTCAGATCTCGATGAAGAATGTGTTTCTCATGTAAATACTGAGGAAAGAAGTAAAATTTTACTACATGTAAATACATTTATTTACTTATTTATTGCCAGCTTATGTACCATCACCAATTTCATGAGTTAGAGACTTAGTTACCTATCTACCTAACGGTGTTTATAAATGCTACATAAACGGTCTAATTTACAACATTTGAAATAAGAAAATTAAGTTCCAGGCATTCATTTACCCAATACCCATCAAAATTGTCCCCTGGTGCCTTGATAATTACACTATTTTAGCATTACAAGGTCCAGTTTTTGTTTGAGTTGGAGTCTCACTGTTGCCCAGGCTACAGTACAGTGGCACGCTCACGGCCACAACAGCCTCAACCTGCTGGGCTCAGGCAATCTTCTGCTTCAGCCTTCCAAGTAGCTGGAACTACTGGTGTGTGCCACCATGCCCAGCTAATATGTTTGATTTACTGTAGAGACGAGGTCTCACCAAGTTGCCCAGGCTGGTCTCAAACTCCTGAGCTCAGGTAATCCTCTTGCCTCTGCTTCCCAAAGTGCTGGGATTACAGGTGTAAGCCACCACGTCCAGCAACAAGGTCCAGTTCAAAAATAAGCTTATAAACTCTCACTGAAGGTAGGACAACTAATACAAAGAATACAAAGTCAGATGTACATTCCTCTCAAACCCATGAAATCCTCAGTCTGATAACTTTTTTTTTTTTTTGAGTTGGTGTCTCACTCTGTCGTCCAGGCTGGAGTACAGTGGCACCCTCATGGCTCACTGCAGCCTCACCATCCTGGATTCAGGCAATCCTTCTGGCTTAGTCTCCAGAGTGGCTAGGACTCAGGCATGTGCCATCATACTCAGCTAATTTTTTTGTACAGATGAAGTCTCACTATGTTGCCTAGGTTGGTCTCAAACTCCTGGGCTCAAGAGATCTTCTGCCTTGGTTTCCCAAAGTTCTGGAATTACAGGCATGAACCACTGTGCACTTTTTAATATTTTCAGATATAATGAGAACATTTTTATTTAGAGAGAATATCTTAAAATTTAAACAAGGTCAATGCATTCTGGACCAGTCTTCTCAGTTCCAAAATGGTATTACATAAACAGTCTCACTTTTGAGTATGTGTACAGTAAAACACAAGCTTCTAAGGACATTTATTCTATTTTATGGAATGAATTGTCCTCTGATTCTAAAAAAATAAAGAAAGGCCAGGCATGGTGATTCATGCCTGTAATCTCAGGATTTGGGGAGGCCAAGATAGGACTGTTTGAGCCCAAGAGTTTGAGACCAGCCTGCGCAACATAGCCAGATTTTGTCTCTACAAAAAATTTAAAAATCTGCCAGGCGTGGTGGCATGTGTCTACAGTCCTAGCTACTTGGGAGGCTAAGGTGGAAGGATCGCTTAAACCCAGGAGTTTGAGGTTACAGTGAGCCAAGATCATGCCACTGTACTCCAGTCTGGGTGACGGAGTGAGATCCCGTCTCAAAACAAATTAATAGGCTGGGCGAGGTGGCTCATGCCTGTAATCTCAGCAGTTTGAGTGGCTGAGGCAGGAGGGCTGCTTGAGCCCAGGAGTTCAAGACCAGCCTAGGCAACATAGCAAGACCTCGTTTCTTCAAAAAGTCAAAAAAAATTAGCCAGGTATGGTGACATACACTGGTAGTTACAGCTACTGGGAAGCTGAGGCAGAAGGATCGCTCCTGAGTACAGGAAATCTAGGTTGCAGTGAGCCGTGACCAAGCCACTACATTCTGGCCTGGACGACAGAGTGAGAAAAAAATAAAAATAAAAACAAACAAACCAAAAGAAAACACAGTATTTGTTTTACATTTCCACCCACTCTGCCACAGCAGGGTGAAAGCCCAAATCCCCCTAGTTTAGGCATAATAATTAGCCCAGCCAACTTTCAGGATGACACAGCTGACCATTTTTTACTCTTGGTTGACTTAATTCACTTCAAATTGACTGTGCTATAAATATTAAATAAATAAAGAACTGGCTTCCCCTGCATTTGAATATGAAATCCACGTCTACTTTTTTCTTTTTTTTTGAGTTTGAGTCTCACTCTGTCACCCAGGCTGGAGTGCAGTGGCACACTAACGGCCACTGCAGCCTTGACCTGCTGGGCTCAGACAACCATTCTACCTCAGTCTTCCAAGTAGCTAGAACAACAGGCGCATTATCTGGCTACTTTTTTTATTTATTTGATTCTCACCAAGTTGCCCAGGCTGGTCTCGAACCTGTGGGCTCAGGCATTCCTCTCGTCTCTGCCCAACGTGCTGGGATTACAGGCATGAGCTACCATGCCAGCAAAATCCATGTCTAATTTATATTAAAGATAGAGATATCACTCACTAAGAAACATTTCATTGTGTGCAAAATTAATTCATAAATTAATTTTCTTTCTTTTTTTTTTAGAAACAGAGTCTCAATCTGTCATGCAGGTTAGAGCATAGTGGTATGCTATAGCCCTGACTTCCTGGGCAACAAAAGGCCTGCTCAATCTCTTGAATAGCTGGAACCTCAGGCACACACCACCACACTGGCTAGTTTTTTAAAAAGTCTTTGTAGAGACAGGGGTCTCCCTTTGCTGTTTGGTTGGTCTCAAACTCCTGGCGTTAAGTGATCTTTCCACCTTCTCCCAAAGTGTTGGGATTTACAGGCATAAGCCAACACACACAGCCGTAAGCTTTCCCAAAAAATATACTTTTTTATGTAAGCATTTTTGAAAAGTTTTCCTAAAATACACCTGCCATCCTCCTGCCACCCTGGAGCAAGTGGGAAGCTGTGAATCTACACAGTACCTGTAAAGCCATGGCGATCTGTACAAACCACTCTACCACCTGACTTTCGGGCAAAAGCTGCCCTTTCTGCTCCTTGAGCTTTCGGTACAGATCACCTCCTTCGCAGAAGCCCATGACAATATAGAGTAGACCATCTCCTCCCTCCCATGACTCCTTGTAGGTGACAATGTTGGGATGCTTCAGCTGAGATAGGAGTTGGGCTTCCTGTTCAGCAGCTCGCCGTTCTCGGCTGGAGACATTTCGAAGGTTCAGTTTTTTTATGACATACTACAAAGAAAACATGTATTTTTACAATGTGCAAATAAACACACAGGTTTGCAGCTTCAGAATTATTCAATGGCTCTCAAGACAATCCTCAAAACCAATCTTCTGAAGCCTGTCAGATAACCTATTCATTGTGTTTTTCATGAAGCACAAAATTGGGGAAAATATCTACTATTACTAATGATACTTTTTACAACATAGACTTATAGCAGTGGGGCAGTCACAAAGCATTATCCTTTCCATGTGTACTTGATATTTTCATTCATGGCTAGAAAAGTGAGTGCGGGGCATTTGCCTTGCTAGACTCTGGTGTGGCCATGTGCTCTTTAAGCTATGGCTATCGCCATGCTTCCTGGCTTTGGCCCCCTCCCCCACCTTGGGGAGGTGACTCTTCTTTCTCCCTTCTCTAATTTACTTTAAAATAAACTTTTCTTTCTTAACAAAAAAAAAAAAGAAAAAGAAAAGTGAGTGCAAGATAACATACCATTGCATCAATCATAAAATCTATTATAATAGACATTTCTTAACCTCTAAGTTCTCCCATAAAGGTATATGAAATATGACTTAAACACATTTGGAGATAAAATGAGTCCATGGATTACATTAGATACTCAAAGAGATCCATGGCCCAATAAGTGTAATAATCACTGATCCTCAACATACAAAATTATTCCCACTTTTTAAAAAATCAAAGCCCTCTAACACCTAATACATTGCTTTCAATCAAAGATCATATTCATTTCAACAAACACATACATAATGTGCTTTGTAAAATATAAACTACAGATCAAATGTGAGAGGCTATTATTGTAGTTAGTTCTCCATCCTCAGCTCAGAGCTTGTATTCCAGGCAGAGCAACCAGCACTGAAGACAAGGAAGAATAGGCAAGAGGGCCCTATATTTGGAGGGGGACATCTCCTCTCTGCTTGCCTGGAACAGTCAGCCTGTCCTGGTATAACTATTAATAGCACCTCCTTTAGTTTCAGAATTGTCCCAGTTTGTACAATACATTATATGATCACCCTATTAATAAACCACATTGAAGAACTAGTGGCTCATTATCCTGAGGGTGATGGGATAAAGGGCTTTAAGCAAACAAGTGACATCTCAAATTTTAGGAAGATCACCGAGGCTGCAACGAAAGTGATGGACTGGAGAAGAGTAAGTCAGGTGGTGGGGACCAGTTGGGAAACCATGGCCACAGCTTAGCTAGAGATAATGGTGTCCTGCATTGGGTGCTACCAGCAGAGATGAAGAGGAGGCCTGTTGGCTTAGTGACAGATTAATATAATCAGTGTTGGGGTATAGGCTTAAAAATGATTCCTAAGTGTCTATCTTGGTCAACTGACTACTGAGAGGTTTGGCGGAAAGAAAAGGAGTTGAGTTTTAAGTGAGTCCGGCTGTCTACAGCAGAGATGTTTGGGTTCCTTCATTATTCAAGGATTAATGCTTGCTAGGCGGTGGGTTAGGTCCCAAGAATGCATGATTTCTGCAATCATGGAATTGTCGGGGGTAGGAGAGGCGTGTAGATCACGCACGCCAATTAATACAAAAAAGGAGAAGTAAAGGAAGTCTGGGGCGCATATGACCGTGGGCCTGGCCTAGTCTTGGTGGTCTAGGACGACTTTAAGAAGTGCCGTCCGAGATGAGCCTCTTCGGACCACCCTGGGCCTAGTCCACGGTGCCCTCGGCGCACCTCAGCCCGTCCCCCACCCCCTGCCAGGTCCCCAACCCATCCGACCTGCCGGCCGTCCCGCCGGTGCTTCACGAGCGTCACCTCCCCGTAGCTGCCTTTGCCCACGACCCGCAGGTAGCAGTAGGCGGCCAGGGGCATGTTCCCAGTCTGGCCCAGAGTCGGGATGCGGCGGCAGCAGCAGCCCGCAGCAGGAGGCCCCGCTCATGCCCTAGAGGCCGCGGAGCGAGCGGTTGTTGAAGCAATCAGGCCCGGGCAGGAGCGCGGGGATCCGGCCCACTGCGACGCCGCTGCCATAGCGATCCGGGCCGGGGCAGTCGCGCGCATGCTCTGGCGTCTCCGGAGGACCCGCCATAGAGCGGATGCCAAGAGCGGCGAGAGCGGCGAAAGCGGTTCCCCGGCATCCGGAGGACCCGCCATAGAGCCGAGGCTCGGCGGCCAGAGCGGCTGTTCCGGGTCCTACGCGCGCGACCACTACGTAGTTCCACCACCCGGATGCCGGCGACGGTAAAGTTGAGGCCGATTTCACTTATCGTGCGCTCTCTTGTTCTAAGCTCCACGCAAGAATCGTTCGTTCATTAAGCAATTATGTATTGACCCCCCCCCCCCATGTGCTAGGCCGACAAAGTCCTTGCCCTTCTGGCGCTCACATTTTTTTTTTTTTTTTGAGT
>CAUYQG010083026.1:0-15701 GCA_963574415.1 Tarsius wallacei
GCTTGGCAGAATCCCACCAGTCACTGCTTCTACTGCATAATAGTCTCAAAAGTTTAATAGTCTCTTAAATCTCTATAAAGACCTCCTCTCTTTCTTTCATGCCACTGCATCTGACAACACAATAGCAAGAACAACACATAAACACACACACACACAAACATAGTCTGTTATTTTTTTTCCCTAATAGCTTTAGCTATGGATTGGAGATTGAGAGAGAATATGATTTTTCATATGTTTATAAAGTATTTATTTTTTAAGTATTCTTAAAGAATTGCTAAAATAATCCTGTGACACAGATAAAGACTGGTTAGTATTGTCTATGCACTCATTCATTCATCTAACTATTCATTAACTCATATTTATGGAGCACATTGCCATATGCAGGTACTCTACTTAGTGTTGGGGAGTAAATATTGAGCAGAAATGAACACAGTTATTGCCCTCAGGGAACTTATAGCTTAATAGGGGAAACAGGTCATCATCAAATAATATTTAAATATATGTTTGCAAGTTTAGAAAAGTATCATAAGTGATGCAGTGCAATGAGATTATGCAACATATGTGGATCAGGAGAGGTTTTACAGAGAAGAAATTGACATGGGGGCTGTAATGTATAGAAAAATTATCGAAGGTGAAATCTGGGGAAAGCTATGCAAAGGCCCTGGGGTCCAAAGAAGCAGGGCATATTAGAGGAATTGAAAGATGACAGCAAAGGGGGAGAAAAGGATAGTGGGGCATGAGACAAGTTGGCTGCAGATGCTGGCAGAAGCCTGGCAATGCCTATCCTTGTGAGCTAGATCCAGAAGGTCAAACATGATTCCAAGGACAGCAGAAAGCTGCTGCAGAGCTTTCATCAGGGTGGACTGACATTGGGAAAAATACATGTGCACTTGAATTTACACGTTGGAAAGATTTCTCTAGTTGCTGTGTTGGTGTGAACTTTAAAAGGGAAGATTCAACCTACAATGATGGTTTCTGTGGGTTTTTTCTTCATTCATTTTCCTCTGCATTTTGGGAGTATGAACTGATTTAATACTATAATGAGTTCTTAACTCATACAGTCTTTTGCCCAGCCCTAGAGTTAGTCATTTCTCTGTGGAATATTGGTTCTTCCTATATCAGAATTTGTTACAACTCAAATTTTGATGCTGAGTGTATATCTTGTTAGTGTGGTGGCATTTCTTCTAAAACATCTCAGGTAATGGATCTAGGAATTATGCCTTTATGCATTAACCCATGTAAGCACATACCTCTAAAATACTTACCTCATCTTTTGTAACTATGTTAAGCTGATCACGAGAGCACACTAACATCTCCACCTCAATCCAACACCACATGGACATTTCTTCTTTCCTTCCTTGCCTGTCCATAATCTTCCACGCCAACAGTGAGGAATCGGTTTTCACTGTACACCATCCATTCACTTTGTTGTTTAATTTCAGGACATGTGCCAAGCGGTATTGGAATGCATAAGGTATATTCTTGCTGAAAATATAATTATTAACTAGAATACAGTGTCATATGCAGTTTCTTTATCCTTTAATCTTCTAGTAACTTATTTCTAAAGTTTGACCTACTTTATTCACTCAGGGTATTTCATATATTTGTAATACCATTAGATATTTTCTATATAGTCTGCATTCTATCCTGGGGTTGTTATTCTCTTGTTATTTTTACATATTTACAAATTAAGTTTCATCCTTTGTGCTGTATATTCTGAGAATTTTGACACATTCATGGCATCACATACCATTACAATATTATACATGATAGTTTCACTACCTGTAATAAAAAAATCTGTTGCACATAATCTATAATATCTCCATAAATTCATGACAAATTGAATTGATTTGTTTATCTCTAGTTTTTCCTTTTCAAGAATACCAAATAAATAAAATCATGCATGATGTAACTTTTAAGACTGGTTTCCTTCACTTGGTAATATGTATTTAAGATAAATTCACATTTTTACGAGGTTTGACAGCTCCTTTTAATTTATTTTTTATTATTTTTATTTTGGTAAATATGGTTTATTTAGAGAGTAAATTGGAGAGAGAAAGAGAAGAGACTCACCTCCCCAAGTTAAAGGAGGAGGCTAAAATTAGGAAACATGGCCTGGCCACAGCTTAAACAGACACATGCCACACCAGAGTTTACCAAAGCAACAGCCAGCTCCTTTTTAAATTGCAGAATGTCATTCTATGACCCTTTTCTGATCAATTTCCATAGGAGGTTCTGAAGTGGGGAGGGCCACATGGTCAGATCCATGTGTAGACTAGGAAGGAGAGCCAGGACACAGGTGGCAGAAGCAGTGCCCTGCCCCATCAGATATGGGGCAAGGAGAATCCAGGCAGAATTTCAGTGCAATTCTCTGAGTGGTACCCCAGGAGCAGGCCAGGGTCCTGGGAGGCAGAAGCCCTTGGGACGTCTCAGAACCTGGCTGGATGCTGTCATTTGACTTCATTTGCTATGCCTGGTCAGGGTTTGGATGAGGAAGGATCCAATGCCCAAGGGAAAGCATGTGGCTGCCTTTCTCTTTGGAGACATGTGGGGCTTGTATGTATGCATGTGGCTTGGTGGCTCCATGACATAGAGCAGACAGCCCATGTGAGCCAGTGGAGGGAAGACCTTGAGCATCACTTGGTCACACCTCAGCACCTGGAGTCCTCCATGGTCCAACCTGGCCCTGTCCAGGTATTTGACAGTTGTGGTACCCCTTGCCAGAGCAGGTCACACACGGTCCTCTGGGAGCCTGGGAGGCAACAAAGACTGCATGTTGCCGCTGGGAGCTGCCAAATATGGGCCAGTGACAAGTCACCATGACCCCCACCCTGCTGTCTTTGTGTGTGAGGACTGTTGCCTTACCAGAGGCCCCATTGAGACAGGTCACTCTTCTTCCTCAGTCTCCTGAACTGAGGAGCCCACCCTGGGACTTCAGTTGGCCTCTGGTTGAGCGATCAAGGAGGTGGTAGCTGCCAGGCATCCATGTCCTCACAGTTGTTATCATCACTCTGGACTGAGTCAGGTGATGTTCTAACTGGGAAGGTAGGAGAAGGCAGGAGGTGGCTGTCCCAAAGCCACCCCACTCCTAAGTGGTGGGTCTGGGCGTCTGGGCCACTTGGGGGTTGCCTGCTCCCCACCTGGGTGCAGCTTCTGAGGCCACCTGGCATATCTGAGAAGCCAAGGCTGTGGCCCCCATGGCCCTGGGGTCCAGTCCCACCACTGGCTTCTGGGAGAGATGCTAACCAGTTTTTGGTCTCAGCTGCCACAGTCACAAAACCAGAGGTCACACCCCAAATACTCTGGTAGCCCTGACTGCCATGGCCTTGGGTGCCTGTCTCAGCACAAGGGCCCCTCTGCAGCTTTCCTGAGTGCTGTTCTACTACTTGATATGCCACTCTGTTCTTCCAGTGGGGCCCAGGCCAGGGGCCTCCATGCCCCTAGCTGGCCGCAGGGCTGGATTTGAGTAGCTGCCTGCCCCAGGGACTGGCTCTGCCTCCTGGCCTCTGAAGCAAAGTCTGTGTTGGGGCCTGTGGAGCCACACTGAGGTGTGAGGACAGCAGTTGGGCCTCACTGGAGCCCCCAGCTCCCATCCCTGCATCCATCTCAGCTGTCCCTTGTGGGGCACGGTTCTCTGTCCCTACATCACTCTGTCACCCTCTTCTGAACATGCCCTGGTCCTCCCTTTCCCCCTAAGTACTGATCACAAGGTTTTTCTATGTGAAGAGCCCAGGTTCAAGCATCATCGACTCACCATCCTCCTTCCAGGTACGGAGCTGCTTCTATTAACATAGCCACAGGTCACAACCTTGTTTATGGCAACTGTGTCCTGAGACTGAGTCCTGCTGACCTCACCATCCCACAACACTCAAAGCCTGTTGTGTACAGCTGCAGAAAAGCTTCCTCCATCCTCATCCTGCATCTCAGACCTTTGTGTCCATGAGGACCAGGACCGGTGCCTAGAATTCAGCAGGTGCTCATGACTGTCTATTCTAGAAACATACACTGAGCAGAAGTGTGCATGTGCACTAAGGGCTGGAGTTACTCTCCATGTGTGTGAGAGCCATAGAAAGCTCATAGATCTGGATGCCGGATTAGGGAAACAGTTATGAAGGTTTATTGAGTGCATTTGTGCAAGTAGTGAGTGAATAAATGAACGCTCTTGTGTTTACACAGTGCAGGACACAACCTTGCATTTCTCCTCATCCAGATTCACATTTACTAGTTGAAGTGCACTCTCTAGTCCCACTTGGTTGTTCTGGATTCCAGTCATCTCTTCTGTGTGTTGTATGTGGGGATTAGATTGTTGAAGATGAGGCTGTTCTCTGACACTCAGGGATTTGGGTCTGGATATCCCATGTGATCTTCCCCTTCCTACTCAAAGCACCAGATCTGGTGTCAGGCAGCTCTGTGTTTGAAACCCTATTCCACATCTGGTGGCTGTGTGACCTTCAGCAAGTTATTTTACCTCTCTAAACTACAATGTTTAAAATAGGAAACATAACCAGCAGTACTCTGAAGAGTCATGAGGGTAGACATCAGTAACACAAAGTGCTTAGCACAGAGTCTGGCAATGAGTGTTAGACATGGCGATTATGAAGGTGGTGGCGATAGTGGGGATGGGAGTGGTGATGATGGTGATGGTGATGGTGGTGGTCATGGTGATGAGGATGATGGTGGACGTGGTGATGGTATGATGACAATGGTAAGGATGGTGATAGTGATGTTAATGGTGATAGTGATGATTATGATGATGGTGGTGGTGATTGATGGTGATCACAATGATGGTGATGATGGCAGTCGTGGTAATGATGATGCTGGTGGTGATGATTGACGGTGATCACAGTAATGGTGATGATGATGGTGATGCTGATGGTGGTGGTGATGGTGATGGTGGTGATGATGTTGGTGATGGTGATGGTGTTGATGTTGGTGATGGTGATCACAGTAATGGTGATGATGGTGATGATGATGGTGATGGTGGTAATGGTGGTGATGGTGATGATGATGGTGATGGTGATGGTTATGGTGTTGTTGCTGGTGATGGTGATGATTAATGGTGATCACAATAATGGTGATGATGATGGTGATGAAGGTGGTGGTTGTGATGAAGATGGTGATGATAATGGAAGTCATAGCAAAAGACTGAAAATAGAGTGACAGAGACAAAGCTTGGGTGGTTAATCTCATGGACAAGGCCCTTTCTCAAAAAAACTCAGTGCTTTGGGAGCCCGTTGTTTGTTGGCACAGACTCCAGGTCTAAAGTGTGGTTCATTTATCTCCCTCACTCCCTGGCTGTCTGGGAGAGGGGGGTGACATATCCAAAACTCCAAGGGGTTCCTGCTTATCCACACAGATCCTGCTCTCAAAATGCTGGTCCAGTCTGTAGGTTCTTTCAGCCTCCGAGCGCTTCCAAGTCTCTTGCTACTGATCCCCTGTCCTGGCTGCACATGAGTCTCTTGGGGAGGTTTGCAAGTTATGAAGCCTGGACCCCATCCTCAGAGCTTCTGATTACAATGGATGGAAGTGAGGCCCCTACATCTGTTTAAAGTGCTCTCCAGGTGGTTCCAATTGCAGCCATGTCTGGGAACTCCTGCAAAGAATCTTATTCATTCTCACTGCAGGGCTGTTTAAAAATAATCCCTGCCAGGCACTGGTGGGAAGGGTACATGCTTCTGAGATTAGTGGCACAGCTAGTGGTCTCCTTGGAGTTTGTCACCAGAGAAAGGGAAAGAATTGGTATGAGGCAATGAATCCCTGTATTCAGCCCTCTTAAAAATAAAAGACTAGAGGTCGGAGGCTACAAAGATGTAATGAAGTCATAGGGTTTGCATATTTAGTGTCACCAGGCAGGTTCATGGTCCAGAGAAAATTCCTTCTCCTCCTGGAGTCTAATAAATGAGGAAATGGGAACTTGATTGTTTCAGAGAGTAGTCCAGGGTCATCCAGTGAGTGACCGTATCTATCCTCCCATCCACCATTTATATATCCATCCTCCCATTCTTCCATACTCCCATTAATCTGTCCATATATCCTCTCATTCATCCATCCATCCATCCATTCATCCATCCCTCCATCCATCCATTTTCCCATCCATCCTTCCATTCTACCATTCCTCCATCCATCCATCCATCTATCCATCCATCCATCCATCCATTCATCCAGCTATTCATCTATTCAACCATTCATCCATCTGTCCACTCAACCATCTATCCCTCCATTCAGCCCCTCATCTTCCGATTCATCCTCCCATTCTCCCATCCATCCACCCATCCATCATCCGTTCATCCATCCATCCATCCATCCACCCATCCATCCACCCACTTATCTATACATTCATCCAAACAACCATTCAGCCATCCATTCATTTTCTCATCTTCCTATTCATCCTCCTATACTCCCATCCTTCCATCCATTTCCCCATCATCTCATCCATCAATTCATTCATCCATCCATTCAGCTGTCTATTTGTCATTTATCTGTCTATCCATCCATTCACCCATCCATCCGTCCATCCCTCCATCCAAATGGGATAAGAATGGATGAAAGTAGAGTTGAGGAAAGCCAAAAGCACAACTCTAGGATGGAGAACCTAGTAGTTGCTGTGATGATATGGGGAGAGATGATTAGGGACACATGATGGGGCTCTGATGACAGACTTAGTGAAAGGAAGGTCAAGACTTAGCATGGGAACAGGCAGAGAGAGCCATGGCCTGTGCCCCAACCTGTGTGGAGCCCACAAGTCAGTGGGAGACAAGTCAATGGAACCATGAAACTTGTTGCTTTACTTAGACAAGGTCATTGTCCCACGCCCAGGCCTAAGACAGTGCTTGAGACCTGGTAAGTTCTCCACAAACATCTGGTGCCTGAAGGAAGGTGATGCCAGAGTGATAAAGAGTCAGGTAAAGGAAAAGTGATGAGTGGCTAGAGGCCTCTGCAAGGAGCCTGAGCTGAGCCCTGAGTGAGAGAGGATACCTTGCAAGGATCCCGGGGGAAGAAATTCCTGTGCAGAAGGAACAGTTAGACAAAGGTGAATGGGATGTATGTGGGACAGGGACATCTTTCTGCCACCCAGGTCAGGGGTACTGCAGGGACAGATGTGACAGCAGCTGGTAAACCTCAACACCTGTCCTATATCTGAGTGAACGTGCATCCCTCTCTACCGGCCACATCTCTCCAAGCTCAGCTGTCTTCAGATATCATGGAACACACTTCCAATTTCAAAAGATGATGTTGCAGCCTTCTCCCAGCATGAGGAGACAGCAACTCCCTGTCACTATCTGTTCAATTAAACCCAGACACTGCCTGGACTCCATTTATGAATTCATGAGAAAAGCTCCAGACCTGTGACTGCTGTTAGGGCCCTAATTTGCTCTAAATGGAGATAGAGAATAGTAGAATATGGCTGGGCATCTGGGCACATTCCCCTTGATCCAGGGAAGGAGGGAAGAAGGAGACCAGCAGGGGCATTCAGGTAGTTCCCTGTACCCCCATCCTTGGGTTCCCGGGATCCTCACAGTGCAAACTGACCAGGACCCTGGGGGTACAGAGCCTGGTCCCCTCATACACAGAGCCAGGCTCCAGGGTGAGGGCTAATCTGGGAGCGGTGCCTGTGGAGAGGCAGGTACTTGTGCTGCTGACCCTAGTTGGACATCGAGCCTTTCCTCTGTGGCTAGAGGCAATGCTAGTGGAATGCAGCCCTGCATGTGCCCAGGTAGGGTGCCCATGGTGGGGTAGCCTTGCACAGGCTTTGCTGGAGTCTTCACAGCACTGGTCAAGGTCCACGTGGTCACGGTACTGTCCTCACCTGAACTTCTGAGACCTGCAATTTATCAGGTGAGAACCTGCTTTCCTCTGAAGGAAGACCCGGGGTTCAATTCAGCTGCATTGTGCCCTAGTACTGTGGTTCAAGGTCACTATCTATGCCATAGGATGAGTTACTCTCGCCTTGGGTTGATGTCATGGCTAGTCTGTCACCCAGGATACACATGAATGCTCCATATTGACAGCTTATTCCTGGGTGTGTCCCTGGGCAGGTTGCTGGACACAGAGGGATGACAGAAGACAGACAGGACCACAGATGTGCCGGGGCAGAGGAGAGGGCCTGGGACTGGCTGCACAGGGCACTTTCCATGTCTGCTGGGTTGGGGAAGATTCAGGACACGCTTCTAGGAGAAGTGACCAGTGAGTAGGAGTTTACTGGATAGAGAAGTGCAAAGGAGCACGTGGCTAGTGAAGGCAGATTGTGGAGCATCCAGACAGCCACAGCTGGTCAGCAGACATGCACTGTGGGATGGGGGCTTGTGACAAGAGGGAGACCAGACCACAAAAGACCTTGGCCTTGATGTGAAGCCCAAGATCCACCGCTGCCTTCCAGGTGGGGCCTGAACAGAAGTGGACAAAGACCTTCCCTCTCACTCCCCCCCCACCACATTTCTTTTACACATGCCACACTTCTCAGAAGGACACAGAAAGGCAGAATCCAGCTGGAAGATGAGTGGAAAGCAGAGAGGGGTCTGGTCACATCCCGCTGGCCCCATCCCATTGAGATGGGGTTTCGTTGAGACTGGTCCCCACCCAAGGGCCCTTATTATGCTTGTAATTAACTTCTCACTGTAAGGCACCCACATTCTGGAGCCTGATTTGATTGGGGGCAAGGGCAGGATTAACTGAATAAAACTTCATCAGCTCGGTTCATGAAGAGAAGCTCACAGCCTGATTGGTCTCACTCCTGGAGACCATTATTGGCATCATATTTTTAATTTCATTGATTACTTTAACAAGTGCCATTGAGTCCCTGGCGTGTGCAATTTTGTATGCCAGACACAGGAGAATTTGCTAAAATTTGCTAGATAATAGCTTCAGGCACATGTGTCAGTCAACCTTCTTTCTAGACTTGATTATTAACTTTTGTAATACTAAAGTGTCAAAGGAAGGGATATTATTAGGAACACAAATGTCGATGACTAAACATGAGAAACTGCTTCCAGAACAAATCAAGAAAACATCATTGATGCACCAAGAAAACATCACCTAATGTGTGTTTGATAAATTGAATATAAGGGCCTGGGACCATGGCCAAAAGCCTGTGATGGGGAGCCTGCCACACTCTGGGGATGCAGAGAGGAGAGGAGAGGGAGGGTGCATGTCTTCGAGGAGCCCTCAGGCCAGCAGGTGACAATGGACATGCAAGATGGAGTACCATGGACGTGCATTGGGAGAGCCTGCCTTCTGGTATGGGCCGGCTCTGGAAGACACAACTTGACCCTTGGGGTCAATTGGGGCTGGGGGCAGGCTTCAGGCAGAGGCAGCTGCACATACAAAGGTTCAAAAGCAGGATGGCCATGAAACCTTCTATCAGCTCGGTAGGCAGAGTCCTAAAGGTCACCGTGTGGGAGGGGACTGGAAACTCAAGGTGGAACCACTCAAGGGCCTTGAATGTCAGGCACAGAGGCGTGGATGGGCTAGACAGTAGCAGGACTAGAAGGGTCTTTTGGGAAGAGACGCTGCTGGATGGGAGGGTGAGGGCAGGTCCTGGCAAGGGCGCATGAGGTCCCTGCAGGCTGGTGCAGTTGCTGACAGGACAGATGGTAGGACCCTGGCCTCTCGAAGGGTCTGAGCTAAGAGGAGATTCCCCAGGTCTGCTTGGCTTCTTTTGACATGTACAGCAGGTAGGGGTGCTTCAAAACATACACATAGGTGATGCTGCTATCCAGCTTTAAAATAAAGTTTCAGTCAGTGGCCTCACCCAGTGAGTCACCTGGAGCTCCAACCTTGGCTTGGGCTAGCATAGTCAGCATTTGTTCATCAGGGGCTTATGGCCTCCACCTTGGGGCTGAGGCCTCTGCTGGTGTCTCCAGGACCTCCCAGAGCTTTGCATGTGCTCAGTGCATGGTAAACAGTACTGGATGGATGGATGGATGGATGGATGGATGGATGGATGAGTTTGAAAATGGGTCGGGGGCAATACCGCCAGAGGCAGGGAAGATAGTGTGGGCAGTGGGATGACCCCCTCTGGTCAGCCTGGTGCCTGGCCCTTTCCAGGGAAGGTAGTGTAGGCAGTGGGATGACCCCCTCTGGTCAGCCTGGTGCCTGGCCCTTTCCAGCTTTTCATCATGGCTTGACGGGCTAACAGGAATTGTTCCCATCAACCTCAGGGACCTCTTATGTAAACTTCAAACCCCTACTCTTCAGGTACTGGACAACTCTTCACCAGGGGAAGACTCTGGAACAACCCTGGATGCAAATGACAGGAGCACAGTTGAGGTTTGAGCAGGTGCCCGTGGGGGTCCCAACTCTGAGAATTCTGTGTGAGTATTGGGTGGGCCCAGTTGGGAAGCCCAGTCTGCTTATGACTAAAGTCAGGGAAATGTATCCGAAGAAGGCGGCCGGGAACAGACCAGACAAGGAGATATGTGGACTAACATCCAAGGGAGACTGCCCCCAGCTCGCCACTGTTGAGATGTATTTTCCAAGGTGATTGATTTAGGTGTGCTGAGAATTACATCCATTGACCCACAAAAGGCCACCATATCTGTTACCCAACGTACACATTCCCGTACATCCAGATCAGGAGACCACAGTAACCTGTGTGGTATCAAGTTCATCTTTCTTCCAGTTGAGAGATTCTCTTCCTAAGGAAGCCAAGTGGCTCCGGCCCTTAGGATTACAGTGGTGTCTCTGGGAAGGAGCGCTGGGCTTGAGTGGGATTTGCAGAACAGGAGGGAGTGCAGTCTTGTGAGGCAATGAAGGCTTGGCTGGAAGCCCAGGAGCAGGAAGCCCTCTGTGTCCTTCCTCTTCTTTCTCACCTCCTCCACTGGTATACTGGTTTCCAGAGGAAAAGCCAGATAATCCTGTCTTTATGGGAGAGAATTCTGAGCTGCAAGTGCCTTTACAAATTAAATCATGAGTGTACCACCCGAGGCCATCTCACAGCAATCAGCCTGTCTCTGCCTGCCCTTTCCAGGCTTCCTTTCTCCTTAATTTAACTATAGGTGTGGGTGTCCCCTGCCACTCCTGTGAAGATGAGTCCTCCCTTGAGTGACAGAACCTTGTCTGGTTGGCTCCTGCAAGGGTGTGACTCCTGTTCACCCTCGGGGTGTGTTTGCTGAATGATGGAGTGAGCCACAAAGGAGTATGGTCAGCCTACCAGTGTTCACACTCTTCTGAGAGTCACTAAACGTGAGCATACTCTTGCTTCTATTCACTCACTCCGAAGCCTCCTTCAGCCCTTGTCCCCAGATGAGATCCAGATCCGGTCTAATCATGCCCTTTCCTTTGCTGTGGACAGCTATGTGCCACTGTCAGCACACTCCACATTTCCTGGAGCACACTGAGCTGGGTGGGACAGACTCAGAAGAACACCTGGGCCATCCCAGAAAGGGGGTCCCAGAGCTGTCCCCACAGCTCCCCCTCCCCAGCGGGGTAGTTCTAACTCTGAGGTCCCTGCATCCACAGCAGGTTGGCTCTGCTGGCCTCTGCTTCACCCATAGCCTGGCCTTCTGGCCTCCTGAACACCACAGGGCCACAGTTTTCTCCAGCACTTCCCTGCCCACTCCTGGAACATTCTTTGTTTATTTTTCCAAATAATGGCAAACACTGGGTGGGAAGCAGAGGTCATGGAGTTGGAAGGCCTCAGATTGTCCTGGCTGAGCCATGTGGACCCAGCAGAAGATAGGAGTTGGGGTGAAGGCCTGGACCCCCAGAATCAATCACCTTAAACCTGAAGGCTTAAGACAACAGAGCTTCATTCTCTCCGTTCTGGAGGCTAGAAGTGTAACCTCAAGGTGACCACAGGGCCATACTCCCCCAAACCCCCAGAGGAGGATGCCGCCTGCCTCTTCAGGCTGCTGGTGGCTCAGGTGTTTGCTGGCTCATGACTGCATCTCCCCAGTCTCTGCCTCTTCTTCCCATGGCTGTCTTCCTCCCGTGTCTTCTTCTTTTCTGTCTCTTGGAAGCACATATGTTTGGACTTAGAGCCCACTCAGATACTCCAGAATCATCTCACTATTAAGATGATTAAGACCTTAGTCACATATGCAATGGTGCTTTTTCTGAATGAAGTCACGTTGTGAAATTCCGATGGGGATGTGGACCCCTCCTTTGGGGGCTCACTATTCCACATTGCCAGCCACAAAGGGAAGAGTCAAGGCTGCAGGCTCCCTCCATCCAACCCCCATGCACCCCTGTCTCCTGTCTCCCCAAAGGCCAGCTCCAGAGAGTGCAAAGCCCTCCTAGGGTGGTGGCCATGTGACACCCCTCCACACAAGTATACATGGGGCTACTGCAAGATCCCTGCTGAACCAGGACACCCATCCAAAGGAGCCCAGTGACATTGAACAACTAAGAGAGCCTTCTCTCAGAAACACATTGAAGTTCTGTCTTCCAAGCTCTCTGCCACATTTACTCCATCCGCTTAGTCATCAGAAGGATCCTGACATAGGCTGTGTTCTCCCCATGGGGGAAGGTTGACATATGGAGGAGGCTGTGTCTTGTCTTCCCATTGGGGAATGTCAGAGTGTGGTCTTGTACCAGACCCAGACCTTGACCAACACCTGCTCCCTGTCCAGGCTGCCTGAGAACCACCGCCCACATCAGCACCTGGGAGGTGGCCATCTGGCTGTCATGCAAATTGTATGGAAAAATATGAAAATAGTCTTGTGTGAATTCTCTCTCATTTTCTTGCACTGCAGAAACCAAGAAGCTGGCCTCTGCTTTCCCCCATCAGGGGTCACCAGCCTGCAGGGACACAGCACATCAGTGTCAGCTTCCCTTAGACTCGCAGATGGTGGCAGACATCCAGTTCCAAGGAACACAGAGCCACCTGGGTGGGAATCATCCCCCACCCCCATCAGCCCCGCTGCCTGGCCATTCTCTTCTCTGTGTCTCCTTCTCTCAATTTTTCTCCAGCAGCTACAGAACTGATGAGTCCTGAATATGTGCTCTCTGCACTTTAATTAGGGTCACTGAGAAGACATCATTTCCCAGGCTTGCCATAATTCTATGAAAGTCATCTTCTGTAGATGTCAGGCATAGCCTGATTCCACAAAGGAACAAAGGAGACAGAAGCCCAGGACCACTCATCAGCAAGTTTTGTGCTTTCCTCCTTGTCACCACTCTTGCAGGTCAGACTGGAGCTGGCCCATGGGTTTTGGCGTTGAAGGCAATCCCAACGTTCTGGTACCCGGCCTGGTGTTGGGAGAGAGTCTCAATGGAAGACAGCCTCAGCAGTCATGAGTGCAGGGATTAATCAGTGATGGGTCTGCTGAGGTCTCAGGTGAAGCCTGGGCCCACACCAGCACCTGCCCTCCCTGTCAGGTAATTCCTTCAGCTTGAATCAGCTAGTTTGGCTGTCACTGAGGCATCATTTTCTGCCCTAAAGCTTGAGGAGACTAACTGGGGTCCACAGCTATGCAGCCCGTAACAGAGAGTCCCATGCCTGGCTGAGGAGGGAATCTGAACAGGGTGCCGGGCTTTGAGGGGGTTCCTGGGTTCAGTCCCAGTCTCTGAGCTGGAGGAGCTGGGCCAAAAACAGGAGTAATTGTCCTGCTTTGTGCCCATCTGCATAGGTTCCACACACTTCCCCCACTGGTGTAGACCCTGCCTCCAGTAGACCGGCCAGCAGATCTGCACGGAGCATCTTCATCCTTTACAAAGCACTCTCCCAGTCCTTCCCCGCCTGAGTCCCTTTGGCCAACAGCTGTTGCCATAGAGGCTCTAAGAGGGGGAAGGACTTGTATCTGTCCAAGTCAAGGCAGGGCATGCATCTTGCACTGGCTGCTGAAGACATGGCAGTGCTGCGTCATGGTATAGTACTTGATGAACTCTTACTGTCTTCCGTCACTCCTGGCTTCTGAGCACCTGGATGAGATGAGATCCTTATATCTTAAATTTCTTTCTAAAGCTGCCTCTTAAATGAGCCAAGAATTAGATGCTTAAACTTCTGAGGCAGATACAGCCCCTTTTGACACTTGACATGCCCACACTTGCTTTTCAAACTACAGTAAATGTTCATTGGCTTTATTCATTTATTCATACGTATTATTCATTCATTCATTCATCATTCAATAAGTATTTAAGGCCAGGTGTGGTGACTCACACCTGTAATCTCAGTGCTTTGGGAGACCAGGGTGGAAGGATCCCTTGAGGCCAGGAGTTCGAGACCAGCCTGGGCAACATGGTGAGACCTTGTCTCTGCAAAAAAGTTTGTAAAATTTAGCTGGGCATAGTGGCATGTACCTATAGTCTCAGCTACTTGAAAAACTGAGGTGGTATGATCTCTTGAGCCCCAGAGTTTGAGGTTGCAAAGAACTATGATAGCACCACTGCACTCTAGTCTATTGACAAAAGGAGACACTTTCTTAATTAAAAAATAAAGTAAAATCCTTACAGTAGATAAAAGAAAATTCTCTTTCCCCTCATCTTCTTCCCCCTTCCCCCCTTAGTGATAATCTTGAACAAGTAATGAGGAAGAGTAGAGAGACAGAGACAGTCACCTCTCCAGCACTCCTGCCCCTGGGCCTACAGATTCTTTAAAACAATCCCTAGTTTAGACCAAATCACAGGAGTTTATGGGACTACTCAGGGCAGGATGGAAAAGGTCTTTTGACACACAGCCTCCTTCAGACCCATCCCCACACTGGAGGCATTTGGTCTTTTAGAGCCTTTGGCCTAGGAACCATGATGGTGCCAGAATCATCACAGTGGGGGACAGCCTCATAGCTTAGAGATCACCTCTTCTCAGAGGTGGCAGGAGGTCGAGAGGACCAGCAAAAGTGAGAACGGCAGATGTGCAGCAAGACAGATAGGCAACAGTTCTACAGACATCACAGCACCCAGTTCCATTGGTCCTGGCATAGTAGAGGACCCCCAAAATGGGGATCGGTTGCTTGCTGGTGACCACAGGCCAGTGTGTGCAGTGGCTGCACATGCCAGGTCTCCTTTCTGGCCATACAACACCTGCAGCACCCCCCCCCTCCATAACCTCCCCTGGGCTGTTCCTCTGCATCCTTCCCAGGCCTGCTTCTCCAGGTCTCTGCCCTGATTCCTCTGTACCCTCCACCCACACCCTAGCTCAGGCCACCATCTCCTGAAGGGGTGTCCCCGGCACACAACAAGGGCCCAACCAAAGCTGGTCTTGTTCTTACCAGTGTCCCAGTTGTCAGTCTCATCTCTCCCATTCACACCATCCCCACCCAGCTGCCTTGACATGGGCTTCCTGAAACCCTTCACTGCCTTCCTTTTGCCCCTACTTGGGGCATAAACCAAGTCCACTCCCAATCTCTCCTGCAATCTGTCTCCTCCCTACTCCCCCAATTCTAAGTTTCCCCTACTGTGAGCCTCCTTAAAGTCCTCTGTGCATAGGACACTTACTTTCTCTTCCAGACTTTGGAACATACTATTCTCTCTGCCTTCTCACTGAGTCACTCGTATTCACCCCCAGGTCTGTGTAGCTTCCCCATCCTTCCAAAGGCCTCTGTGGTGCTGGATGGCCCTGATGATACACCAGGTTGTGGCACCCACCCCTGCTCTTTTTTTTTTTTTGAGTTGGAGTCTCACTTTGTCACCCAGACTGGAGTGCAGTGGCCGCTCCCGGCCACCGCAGCCTTGACCTGCTGGGCTCCGGCGATCCTTCCGCCTCAGCCTTCCAAGTAGCTGGAGCTACAGACACACGCTACCACGCCTGGCTAATTTTTTGATTT